>VNJS01000881.1:0-121348 GCA_008042575.1 Drosophila watanabei
TATGTGGACGAGGATAACGATCCTCTGTCGGCCAGCATTTTCGCTCTGCGGGGACAGAGCTGGCGCTCCATGCGGCACATGCTGTCGCCGTGCTTCACCTCCGGCAAGTTAAAGGCCATGTTTCCCACTTCCGAGGACATCGGAGACAAAATGGTGGCCCATCTGCAGAAAAAGCTACCCGAGCAGGGCTCCCAGGAAGTTGACCTGAAGGCCGTGATGCAGAATTATGCCATCGATATAATTGCTTCGACTATCTTCGGTTTGGACGTGAACAGCTTCGAGAATCCGGACAATAAGTTCCGCAATCTGGTGACGATTACACGACGCAATACTAGCTTTAATGCCCTGTTTGGGATGATGATTTTCCTGGTGCCTTCGTAAGTTTCCATCTATAGGGATTGGTCAAGTTTATTAAAAGTTGTATTCGTGCAGCATTGCCAAGACTATGTTCCGGATGGGTCTCAAGAACCCGGTGGGTTTGGCCATGCTGGAGATAGTAAAGGAAACCGTGGAGTACCGCGAGAAGCACGGCATCGTGCGCAAGGATCTGCTGCAGCTGCTCATTCAGCTCAGGAACACCGGCAAGATAGAAGAGAATGACGAGAAGTCCTTCAGCCTCCAAAAGACCCCCGATGGTGAGTGCTAATTACAAAATATCATAACAAATAACCACTATTTCCTTATATACAGGCCACATCAAGTCTATTTCGTTGGAGGCCATTACCGCTCAGGCTTTTATATTCTACATAGCTGGACAGGAGACCACCGGATCGACAGCAGCCTTCACCATTTTTGAGCTGGCTCAGTACCCCGAGCTCCTCAAGCGTCTGCAGACCGAGGTGGACGAAACCTTGGCCAAGAACGGTGGGCAGATTACCTACGATGCCCTGCAAAAGATGGAGTTCTTAGAACTTTGCCTTCAAGAAACTATGCGCAAGTATCCCGGTCTTCCCATCCTGAATCGCGAATGCACCCAGGACTACACGGTACCTGAGACCAATCACGTCATTCCGAAGGGCACTCCGGTGGTGATCTCTTTGTACGGCATTCACCGCGACGCCGAGTACTTCCCCGATCCGGAGAAATATGACCCGGATCGGTTCAGTGAGGAGAATCGCAACTATGATTCCACAGGATTCATGCCCTTCGGAGAAGGTCCAAGGATCTGCATTGCCCAGAGGATGGGTCGCGTGAACTCGAAGCTAGCAATCATCAAGATCCTTCAGAACTTTAATGTGGAGGTGATGAGCAAGCGCGACTTGGAGTTCGAAAACAGTGGCATCGCCCTGATTCCCAAGCATGGAGTGCGCGTCCGCTTGTCCAAGAGAGTGATCAAATAAGCATGAAACTGGCGAAATTCAATAACGCCTAATCAGTGATTAAGCCCACTCAGTTTATATGGACTATAATCCAACTGTTGAGTGCTATTATCGCAGTTATTAACTGATGATACCTAGAGTGTAGTTATCCTTAACAAATGTTGCAATATGTTTGTTTACAAATTAAACGCTGATTATAATTATTAATCCGTATAATTCCTTACGATATGAACTTGCAGAGTTATGCTTTTAAGGGAAGATCCAGTGTTAAGTTCTAATAAAATGATAGTTGATAAGTTGAGATTTTTTACCGATGTGCATGGTGTGCAACATATAGAGCCGCCTAACCCAAAGTTATCAATTAGTGGGAGTTTATAAAATGCTTGTATTTTAAGAACTATTAGTTATGTACGTATGATCAACAGATAAAAATATTACTTAAGCGTGATGAAACCCCAAAAAAACTATATAAGGAAGAAGAACTGGAAGTTAATAATGTTAGGAAGTTATTCCAAAATGTACCTAACAGCACCATTTAAATGGTAAAGGCCTCTTATCGCTATCATATATTTCCACTGATAACATGGGGGGTCCGCACTGCGATTACTGATTACTAATGCTACCTATAGACCAAACACATTTAAATGCTTTCGAATATCATACATTGCGTAAATATGAATACAAAGTTCGTCATACTCAATAAACCCAAACAAAGGTTAACAATTCACCCCTAAATATCTTTAAAATTTGGAATGATAATAATATTTAATTTCAACGTTTTCAGTCAGCAGAAAAGCACAAACGGAGCCAAGTTAACAATTTTTATTTAATGCTTGCCAGTGCCTCAGAA
This sequence comes from Drosophila watanabei, assembly GCA_008042575.1. Taxonomy (NCBI): domain Eukaryota; kingdom Metazoa; phylum Arthropoda; class Insecta; order Diptera; family Drosophilidae; genus Drosophila; species Drosophila watanabei. The sequence goes on from VNJS01000881.1 coordinate 2,170, forward strand.
TCTTGTGCAATTCAAAGAGTCAAAGAGTATATAAAGACATTATGTACAATAACAAAACCAGTGTGGTAACTATCCAGTCCAAGTGTCCGTGCTATATTCAGATCCTGATAATTATTTATATGTTGTTCTCGCGTTCCTCCTGCCGCTGCATCTGCTGCTCGTTCTCCAGCATTTTCTGCTTGTTCTTCTGCCTGAAGATCTCCTTGCTGGCCTCCTTGATGGCCTCGAAGATCTTCGCCTGCGACATAATCTGCTTCTGCACATTTTCCACAGCTGGTTCGGCGTTAATATCGATCAGATCACTCAGTCCCTCAGATAGGTATTCGTTGTTATAGGGCTTCTCCTCGATCTCATTGCGTTTTATCAGCGAGAAGGGGGGATAGGAGGGATACGAGGTACGTTTCCGGCCACATCCTGTAAGTATTTGGAGTTGTTTACTATTACAAAATACAACATATTCTAAATATCTAAATTACCTGTGAATGCATTGCAAAATGGTCGCTTTTCGTACTTCCATTGTATTACGCCACTTAGTTTATGCTGGTTAAAAAAAAATTAGGAAATATAACAAATATAAATTTAGATTTAGTAAAATAAAATGTTCAATAATGTACCCAGCAATATTTAATTGTGGTTGATAAAGACGTATAAATAATTACGAATCCGCCAACAAATTTTTCCCTTCTTTAAAAATAATGGGAAAGGTGGAAAAATAATTTAAATTTCTTGTTAATTTATATTTTAAATTATTAAATATACAAAAAAAGCAAAATTTTTACTAATTGAATAAAATAAATGAGAGAATTGTTAATCAATTTATAACAATAACTTTTAAATAGTAATCATAAAGGCGGTACAAATTAAAGTGAGTTAATATTATTTTGAAGGAAGAAGTACAGCGAAGTAAAGGTTATTTCATTTTTCTTTGCAGACTTGCAACAAATAAAGCCTTGTTATCAATGTAGATTATTTGTTCGCATTACGTGTACTAAAATTCGGCCAATTTCACCATTTCTTGCACTCAATTTGAACTCCCAGGAAACTCACATTTGACAAATTATTCACTTCATTGTTGTTTTCCCTTTCGAGCGAGGCCTGGCACGAGCTCACACAAACGAAGACCAAGCTGAGCAGTCTCAGGCAGATTTTAAAAGAGTTTTTCATGGCGGAGGATGGTTTTAATTGGGATTTTCTGCAACCAACTTGGCAACCGACGTGCTTAACACTCTGGTGACGAATGAAAGGAGCGCTAACTTGGTCCTTGGTCAACATCTCGGATACGCAATGTGAGACTTGTTGCTTTCAGAATGTGACAGGACCCCCGGCTGAGCGTGGAATGTGTTTTGGTTGCCACTTAATAGCTTTTTGTGTTTTTCCCGACCTTTCCCAGCCCCAGTCGCAGCCCCCCCTGACCTCAGCACCCACCAGCAATCCCCAACAATCGACATTGCATTGACGGGGTTGCGATATGGTCCTTGCCCTTGCCGATGGCAATAAAAACCGATGCAAATCCAACTTAAAGTCTAAGTCTCTTTAAAGACTAGTAGGTTAGTTTCTAGAAACACTTTCCTGGTTTCTGCCAGTGTGGCGGCTGCATTGGCTACACTTGCTCGGGAGCGAACTGAGCAACACGAGTGTGGTGTCTATTTATAAAGAACCGACACGAAATATTCGAAAACACACTCAGAGATCACTGCTCATACGACCAGAGTGGACTCAGAGACTCAGTGAGCAAGTGTGTGCATTTTTCTCAAAAAGTTTTCCCCACACGTCGACGGGATTTTATTCGGCACAAACAGAGGCAATTTCGAGTCAATTCTCCGTAGGAACGGTTCGCGTGCTTCTCAACTCCGGAATTCAATGAAAAGTTCCACACAAGTTGCAACGCTCGCCACCAATTAAGTAGGTCTGGAAAAATAAATAACCACTGTTTATATATTCATCTTTGGAATTCGGAATAAACAAAACGCATCGCAGCAGGAAAATATATAAGTTGTGCCCCAGTTGAATTTTGCTTTTGTTTTTCTTGAACATTGGTGTCGAAAGTGAAGGAATTTGTGTGTCACTTCTACTAAAATAGCATGTGAGTAATTTAAATATCCATAAATTATGCAAATTGGTTGTCATTCCTCTGATTTGATTGCATTACGGAGACCGGAAAGTTCTTGGAAAGCCGCTATAGCCGTTTTTTCCCCATTTCTATATCACATTGCATGCAATTTCGTGTTGCCAGCGTGAATCTTCTGTACCTTGTTTTTGTCTACGTAAAGTAAAGGCCTAAAAATACCATGGCTATTTTGAGTTTTCCTCAGCTTTTACTGTCACACTTCGGTTTGACAACTTTTCCGCTGTCCTGTCCTGTCTTTGCCAATTGTCGCCGCCGGCTTCTGCTTTCTGCTTTCGGCTTTTGGCTTTTGCTTTTATTTCTCTTTCTCGTAATTGATTATTTTTTCCGCTTCTTTGTTTATATTGAACATCAAATTCCTCGCATATTTCCCGAGCAAAAAACTGTAAACATTTCAGGCGGTAATTTGCGCTGAGAATTACACCATTATCGTGAGCAGATCGTAAAAGATAATTTGTTATAAAAAGTGAAAAGCCTTGCAATTTAATGGCCAGCCGAAGGCTACTGCTGGTGCTGCTGCTGCTGCTGCTGCAGCCAAACCCATTTATTTTTAAGTATGAAATTTATTATATTAATTTCCTCACCCGCCTATTAATAGACCAAAGATGTCAGAGCCCGCAGCCCAACAACAGCAGCCGCAGAACGGCAAGGAGCGCTCCAAGTCGACGGAGGAGAAGGAGATACCGCGCGAGCCGGCGCTGGTCCTCAAAGACATTGACGTAAGTCCAAAAAAGGAAATATCTCACAGCACTAGGGACTAGTCATTGCAATTACAAATGAATTTGATTAAATATTTTATATAAATAAATATTCTAAATATTTATTTAAATAAAGCATTTGATTAAGAAAATCATTTTCAGGTTTTTAGCAATTTAATAAATATTTTAACAACAACATCTTATTGATGTGATGATGCTATAATTCAAATAATAATTATAATATAAATCCTTTTAAATCGTATTTGTTAGAAATAATTGGCAAACATTTAAAGGGACTTTGCGGACTTTAAAAATTTTATTAAAGCTGCATTTTTGGCGTAAATACCTATAAATATTAATATACATCGTTGATCTTTGAATATAACGTTATGTAAACAAAACTGCAGACTCAATTTGTTTGTAAACACATGATTATAGTACATACTAATAAATGTTTGCAGAATAAGTCATATTGCTTAAAATTATTAATGAAAAATGTATACATTTTGGGAAGACTATGAAATGAAATGCTTCAAAAGAATAACAAGATTTTTGTAAGTCCAAAAAATAAAGGAAAACAACAATAATATTTCTGACTGTTGATGTAACAGGAACACAATCCCATAATAGAAAAGTAATTCTGAGAAATAATTTACCTGATATCGTTTCACAGATAAAGACTGAACTAGAGAGCCTAGTGAAACTGCTGGATGGCAAGATCTACAAGGAGGAGGAGGTGGCCATGGAGGAGCTGCATCAGTATTTGATCGAGGACGATGGCTCCTGGGCATTGGGCGACAACTTTTTGGTGTTCGTGCAGCGCGTCCTGCGCGACGTTCAGGCCTTCTCCCCGGACACACGGATACACATGATCCGCACGTTGGCCTACGCGGCTCTCAAAGACGATGTGATCATTATTCTGCACCAGGATCGCCGTGATCACACGCTGATGAACTTCGCCCAGGACATTGACAAGCACACGCCCGAGGAGCAGCAGGCCTGGGCCATGTTTGTGAGTAGTGAAGTATTAAGGTGATAGCTAATCCTTGAGCTAACTTACTTATTTTCTGGTATCAATAGATGTGCAACCTGTTCGAGAACCTGGGTCCCTCCGAATGGCTGCTCTACATCTCCGAGTGGGAGTACAATGGCCAGACCATCTCCAACATCCGAGTGACCACAAAGGTGGCCGTTCATTGCATCCTCTCCAATTGTCCGCAGCTGAAAAACATTGGCAGCATGATCCTCTACAATATTGCCATCAAGGAAGTAAAGACTGTGGTAAGATCTGCTTCACAACTCCCAAAAAAGAAGAGAGATTAAGTTGTGTGTCTCGACAGGTTTTCGACGACATTGCCGTGGAGCTGGCCATGGCCATTCTTCAGTTCTTCCAGAGCAGTCCCAACGAGGACCAGATCTTCCGCACGCTGAAGGCCCTCGCCCGCTTCCTCGAGGTAACGCACATTGACCCATATTGGAGATCTAAAATAGACAGCTGTCAAACTTTCGCCTATTTTTCACAATTCTTTAGGTCTCGCAAGACGTGCCGATGATCATCCAAATGATTGGACCGCATCCAAAACAATTTGCCGGCAAGAGCGAGCGCGTGGACGAGCTGATAAAGATCATCAGTCGCAAGGTGCCCGCCTAGGAGACTTCCAAGAAACATAACCATAGTTGCCCTCATTCTAACATCCATATATTCTAGACCATCCCCTCACTTTTGTAAGGCATTTTAGCGACACAATAAACACTTGTATCCCCGCGGAAATGGCGGATTAAATTGCGGCGTCTCCGCAGCACAGTTTCAGGAAGGGAAAGCCATTGCCTCCGCTGGCCCGTAGCTGCAGCCAGTGCTTCTGGTTGGATACGAACATCTCCGATGGCAGTTGGGTGTCCTGGGTGGATTCCTCTGCGAAAACAAAGGGAATTTTTACCACAGATCTAATCTGTTAGGAGTTGATAACCAACTTACGGGCCTTCTTGTCGTACTTGGGCGACTGGGTGATGGAGATGACGTCCTCTGGCTTGCGAAGCAGGATCTTGCCCACGCCCTTGCACATGCGCAGCACCTCATGGTTGCTCAGCTTGTCCAGCTGCTGTTCGTCCAGCAAGGTGCAGCTCAGGATCCACTCCCGCACATCGTCAAAGTCGTTGAGCAGCCGCACGGCTCCATTAACGCTGAAGCGGATGCGCTTCTGGTAAATGAAGTCCAGCCAGGCCTCGCAGATGAGCTTCAGGATCAGCTTGAGTATGACGATGTCCTTCGTGGCCCGAATGGTGGGCAAATAGATCTCGTCCAGCACATAGCCCACGTACAGGCTCTTCTCCTCGTTGTTGTACACCTCGCGCTGCCAGAAGCTGGCGGAGGGAAAGCACAGCGTAAAGTTGGCCAGGCTGAGGACCCGGCAAACCGCTGACAGGATCTGAACACACTCATCGGTGGTTTTCTAAGGAGTAAAATATATTATATAAGAATGCATCTTTCAGTTATATCCTGGTAGACCCACCTTTAGCTTGTCTATATTGGCATTGACTTCGGCGATGAGCTTGGTGCGCAGAGCCACACAAACCAGCATCAGGATATCGCTCAGGTCGGCAGTGAGTTTCGGCAGTTGAAAGGTTATGAAGACGTTCAGGCACAGCTTGACATCGTGCTCCAGGATCTGGAAGAAGCGGTCCATCTTCCACTCGCAGCACAGCAGCTTCGCCTGCTCGGTGACCCACAGTCGCATTGTGTGCACGGAATGATCCAGCCTGTGGAGGATGGGTATCTGCTCAGCCACTGGCAGCAGGCTCGAGTTGTTGTGTGCCTCCAAGTTCGAGAAGTACTGGTTACTCAGATTCACCAGGTTCGCGAAAATGCTAATCCAAACGGTGCCAGTTGGAGTGCCGGATTCCTGGAAAGACAATTGATTTTGAATTTAAAAAACTATATAAGGAAAATAGTCAATTCATTTTACGTTCTTGGGGCAATCACGATACTGCTCGACAACCACATCCACCAAACGCTTGGTGTCATTCGACGAGATGAGGGTGAGACGGAAGAGCTGATCCCAGATGTTATTGCAAACGAAACCAGTCAAGATCTCGCCAATGCCACGCAAGGTGGAGAAAACGGGTTCGGGAATATCTGCGTGATGTTAAGAAATTCTAACTAAAATTTATAAATTTGATTTATCAAACATATTTCAATTACCATTCACACTCTGATGGTAGAGCCAGCTGCGAATGGAGTCAATGTGCGTGAGGCGGTAACAGGACACTGGCGTGTCTATCCACCATAGCAGGATGTGGTCCAAAATGATGCCAACGTAGGACCATAGCAGACGCAAGCCCTTGACAATATAGACCTGGATATCCACAGGGCCCTTCTTGCCATTCTCTGCAGGAGATTTCAGCTTATAAGCTATATCCTGTGAGCGTTATCTATATAAGAACTCACCAAAAATAGAGGGACTTATTTCCGTGGCCTTGGCTATCAACTGGGCGATGAACACACGCTCCTTCTGCAGAAAGCTCTCCGTGTGCTTGCAGCGCAGACTTTGATGGTCGTGCTCCTGAACCTGGAGACTCGCATCCGTGAGCTGCATCTGCATGGACTTGTAGTCCTGGGCGGAGTCGCAATACGGTTGATAGTCGCCGGCGGCAAAGGAGATATTCAGGGTACGAAGAATCTCCAGACTGGATGAGGTGGACTCCAGGTTCTGTTGCTCTCGCCAGGCATCCTGCTCGCCCATGTTGAAGAGCCCAAAAACAAGGTCTAGAGCGTTCTGCTCCACCCGCGTCTGGGCCACAAGCTGAATAAGGAAGAGAGGTGTTATTGGATCTGGTGGGCACTTGGCTTTCTGCCAAAAAATTCAATTTAAATGTTTGAGAACTCCAACCTGAAGAACAAAACTAAAGTCGATTGGCTTGAGGGTCAAGAGCAGGCCGGGAAACATGTTGCTGCAAACGTTGGCGTGCATCTCCTCCTTCCGCTTGCCGCCGAGCTTGGGTTCCTCCTCCTCCTGCTCCTCATTACCCGGCTGGGGGTCGAGCTCTACCTGAACCGGCGGCTTCTTCACCTTGCGACACTTGTTATACAGCTGGGTGATGTGCAAGGCCCAGTTCAGCCACATCTCCGACTGCATTGATTTGCGGAGCAGGAAACTTAGCTGTAATGAAATTATTACATCACTCGAAGTCTGGGAACAAAAGAAAGAGGCATCCAAGACCCACCGTCCGCTTAAGCACAAAGGTGAGCTGGCAGAAGCGCCTGTCGTTGACCTCCATGATGAGGACGAACTTCTTCATCAGGAGCTGGTTGTAGGGACTCCGCTTGATCTTCTTGGAGAGCGACTGGAAGTCGGCGTTTTTGGTCTCGTCCTTGAGGTTCCAGTACTGCTCCACCACCCGCTCGCACTCCTCCAAAATGGTGTCCTGCAAGGGCCCCCTATAGGTAATCCCTTTACTCAGGCATCCTCGCTCCACTTACATGTTCGCTGAATATCGCCGAGTTGACATCGATCACTATACGCTTGGTAATGCGACGCAGCTCCAGGCCCAATTTGCCGATTTCCGCGAACGTGTGCATCGGCTGGGATTTGTTGCGGCAGTACCATTTCGGGGTGGTGCTCATTTTCGGTGGGGCCTGGCCACCGGCGGCGGCGGAACGGCAACCCCTTGACACCCGGGACCCGGACTCCCTGGCTCAGCCAATCAGCAGTGCGCGCGGCGGCCCTAGACAAATCGCTTTTTAATTATTGTGTCTCCCAGGCACGCATCCGCTCATCCGTCGACCCGCGTCTTCCCTATATTTCCACAGCCAGGCGAATGCAAATTTTCCGACTGTTGGATCGATGCCGGGTCTCGTGACCCCCGCAGCCAGGCAACGCACGCATCTGACAGCGGGCGTAGACGCGGAAGGAGCAACGGATTTCCCGGCTAGGGGGCGGCGCTGCTCCTATTCGTGGCAACCATGTGAGGGCCCAGCTCATTGAACATCATCGACAGACACGCATTCGTCAGCTCTGGCCCATTATGCAAATGGGGCATGTCAGGGGAACTGGGATTTCTGGTGTGGGAACCGCCTGAGCTTTGTTAGCCGGGTGTTGTAATAGTCGGTAGCGAGTCAGTAGCTAATGCGGCTTTGTGAACTTCGTTGGAACTTATAGCACGGGAGCTAGATAATTATTCCAGTTAACTAAAAGTTGTATTTAAGTAAAAACTACATAAAACTTGCTGAGGCTGTTAAACGGGGCGTATACGTAACATTTAAAGAGGGAGGATTAAATCTAAATCCCAAACTAATACGACTAAAATATATATTTAAAAAGACTCATATTAAAGATTAAGTTAAACAGATTTCGAGTATATTGAAGAACAATAAACAGTGACACCAATAAGTGCCCTAAACACAGAATAAAATTTCGATATTATTGCCAAAACGCACTACGCCTGGCTATCTTCACCCAGCGACGTAGCATTTTCAATCACAGTGACTTGCCTGGGGCTCGGCGGCTTCTCATCCGTGGTATTGATAAGCAATCCCTTGGCGATCCAGGCGCAAACAAGTAACAGAATGGTAAAGACATGTGTGACCAGGAGGTAGTCCAACGATTCGCGAACTTCCCGCCAGGAACCGCGGTTCTTAACAAAGTAGCAGAAGTACAGGCTCATGGCTTCGGTCATCAGGAAGAGGCAGATGAATATGGAGCGAGCATTCTTGCGCCCAAAGGTCACCAGGGCGTAAATGCTTGAGATGATGATGATGGACGGTATGAACAGCTTCAGCAGGGTGAAGGCGATGGCTCCGAACAGGCAGAATTGCGAAAGGAACAACCGCGATATGGTGGTATTGAAGGTGAAATTGAAGAACCAGTGTCCAGTTCCAAAGAGGGTCAAATAGAAGTACAACAGAATGTGGAATGCATAGCGGTAGGAGAGTCTAAGGTGTTGCCGCGGTTCTCCGTCCTCCGTTTCCTGGTGACCCCGACTCTGACTCTGCTCAGTGGTTTCCCCTTCTTGGTTAATGCTCTCATTCCGATTGCGATCTTTAAGTTCCTTCGATCCGTGGGTTTCCGCGTAGAGGTCCAGGCCCAGCCCAAACTCGGTGACCATGATCTGGACAATGAGCGATTCAATGGATGTCGTCAGCATTATGTGGGCCGTCAGCATGTTGAAGGTGATCAGCTCTAGGCGGCGCCTCGGCTCCTTAATCCCACTGTAGGGGATCGAGAGGAAGGCGTAGGCCAGGTACGCCCAGCAGGCCACATAGACGTAAGTGCAAACGGCATCATCCGCGTCCCACTGATAGACTCCGTATACCACAACCAGCAGAGCCGCAACGTTGACAAGCCCCACCCGGAGGGAGTGCCGATGCTGCAGGACCAAAGTGCGCACCACGGACAGGGCCATGCTAAAGTAGAGCACGTAACTTCCGCTCACATATTGTGTAATGCCATCGGTAAACCAGATCCAGCTAGGGTTCTGCTTCAACACCAGTAGAGTGCTCAGCAGAAGGACGAGGCCCAGCCAGGAGAAAAACTTTACGGAGGGTCTGAGGAAGGCCTTGCGATTGTTGAGGCACGCCAGTACCCCGTACAGCAGTCCGATGTGACTGTTGCGGAAGGCCATCAGTATCAGCAGGAACCCAGGCATCACAATCCCGGCCAGATGGAAGATGAGATTCATAACCCAGACACCTGTCGTGGGCAGCTCGCCTAAGGCTAAAATGAGGATTCCGAAGGGCAGCAGCAGAAAGAAGGCCGTTATGCAGGGAACATTCTGCAGCACCATCGCCACCATGAGTAGCAGTTCTCCAATGGACATGAGCAGCGTGGTCCAGGTAACAAGTCCCCTACGAGCTGGCCTGGGCTGGATGGTCTCGCGCGTGAGCTTCAGCAAGAGGTAGCAGAACCACAACAGGTACGAGGCGGTGGTGGCCATGAGCAGGGCCTGCTCATAGTATTCGTGGTAGTACTCCAAGCACAGCAGCGCCTGCTTCGCCATCTTCTGACTCATCATCAGCGCCTCTTCGAACCGCTGCCTGTTCACCAGTCCCAGCATTTTCAGCGAGTACTGCCGGATGTCTTCGGAGCCCAGGTACTCGTACTTGGGCAGGAACTGAGAAAATACGCCGCTCTCGTGTCGCCTTATTAGGATGCTGGCCTGAGCCAGCAGCTGCATGGTGTTCAAGTGCATGGCCTGGAGCTCGTATTGAACGGGAGCATCGACGTAGCCCAGCGGAAGCAGGGCCATGTTGTTCTTGGGCGGTGGAAGACCAATTAAAGCGGACATGAGCGGCGCCAATCGAGTCTGCTGCAATTCGTAGAGGGGCAGCTCACGTCCTTCGTCGTTGACCGTAAAGTGCTGTCCGGTTTCAGGGGCATTGCGATTAATACCACTTCCCCAGAGTATGAAAGGGGTTTCCACCTCGTCCCTTTCCCCACCGCCATGGTGGCCTATGCACAACCACAGCCCAAAGAGGAACAGGAGTAGTAGTTAAGTAAAAAATCCTTGGAGTAAAGCTACTCACCTTTATTAGTCATTCCGTGATCCGAAGTGAGCAAATAGGCTGTGCGCTTGTCCTTGAAAGCGCCTTCAAAGAGATCATAGATCTGCCGGACAATCCGCTCGGTGGAGTTTAGCCTGTCCCTAAACTTCGAGCTAGTGGGTTTGTAGACCTGACCAGCAAATTTCAGGTCTGATAGGTGAACATAGAAAACCACCGAGGAGGCGTTGCGCAACGGCCGTATGTTGTGCTCTTTGGTCGTGAAGTCGCGCACCATTTGCAAGGTGCACTCATCCATGAGTCTGCCGTAAACATCCGGCTTGGTATAGGTTTCGAAGCGCAAAGGTTCTCCTCCGTTCGGCAAGTGCGTGAAGATTTTAGCAATGCTGTTCTCCATCCATCCAAAAGCTGTCCGGCTGCGGTTGAACACGGAATCGAAGGTGGTGGGATTCCAGCCAAAGTTGGTGAGCGCGGCAGATGGATCCTCATTGAAGCCCGCGAAGATTGCAATGTGACCCGGTCGAGGGGCCGTCGGCGCCGAGGAAATCGAAATACCAACCAAGCCGTGATCCACAAATAGCTCCCGCAGAGCTGGCACCGTACTGCAGTTGTCCTCCAGCAGGGACTCCGCCCGTAGGCCTTCAGCAACGAAGACCACCAATCGATCAGCTGGCGGCTGCATACCCAGCTCACGCAGAGTCTTCTGTGGATCCATACCCGATAACACGGTGGACTGAAAGTAAATGCTCAGAATGGACCCGAGCAACAGGAGATGCACCACCAAGGCCTGAACTTTCCACATGGTGTAATGTGTTTTTTTTTAATACAAGTATGAAAACGAGTTAGTAAAACTTGTAACCATGATACGGTCCTAGGTCCTACTCTTTGGAAGCTAATCCCAAAGCCACCTGCAATTCGTAGTTTAATAACACATCAACGAGAATTTCAATATATCCGGCAAGTTTATTGATGTAATTAAAGATAGGTTTGATTTTATATTTTGCTGTTCTTCTTGAATAAACGAGCTGTAAATATTCAACACACACATTTCGCTTGATCTCTTAGTTATCATCTATACTTATTCTCTCCTCTGTACACATCAACATCTGGGTTTGTTTTGCTATCACATTGAATTGTTACATTTATAGTAGTAGTTGCTGCATGTTGCCTGCTTAAAATCATTAAAACACGTTTTAAATTTTATCTGAAACATGTGGTAGGTATACACGTAGAGTAACAAGTGTATCCGTATCTGTAGGAGGGGGCTCTAAGTGCGGATTGTGTTCGTTTTGTGGTTGGTTGTTTGGTTGGTTGGTTGGATGCTGGGTTGGTTTTGTGTCTTGTGTGTTGTGTCGAATGGTCGCAGGGGATGTAGAAGCACACATTTAGTTTGTAAACATTTTCGCTGAACTTTGAGTGAATCAACTTTGTCGCGCATCTCCTAGCTCTTTCTGTTTTTGTTTTTCTTTTTACAAAAATTAGACTTAAAATTGCTTGCGCTTCTCTCGAAACTACACATTAATTTAGTGGTTGTTGCTTAGTTCCTTGTTCTCTCTCTCTCGTTTTATGTCTCTCTCGTCCGTTGTCCTTTTTTTGTGTTTGTTTTAGTTTTGTTTTGCTTTGCTTTCTTGAGTTCTCGAAATACATAATACATTTAAAATATATTGAAATAATATTTGTATACATATAATAGGTATATCTCTGATCCATCTGCTCCACTCACGTATAGTAAAATATATGTATAATGTGTGTATATATATTGTATATATATAGATTTGTATGCACTATGCCTAAACACGACTATGCCTATCCACGCCACGCTTCGCTTAATCCTCGGTAGTAGTTGTTGTAGTAGTAGTAGTATTTGTATCCTGCAGCTCTTCGAGAGTTGGAATATCGTCTTGTAGTTTCAGCACTTGCAACCTTGGGTTATAGTGCCCGGCTAAATAATATGTATCATTGTTATCGTATATGGATTGATATTGCTTCGAATCGGCACCGAATTTATCGAAGTAGCTGCCAAACTGCAGCACCTCGCACCGATGCGAAATTGTCTGCACATCGTTTTCATCCTCGTGCGGCGATTCAAACAGAGCACCCTGGTTTTTAAAGACAAATAAAATATGTTGTTATCCGCTGTTACGGGAAGAATCTCCTCGATATACGTCTTTGAAATGGACTCACTTACCGGATATCTTAACTTTGGGCAGCCGGTCGTCTCTTCCGGATGATAGAACCACGCCACACGCACCACTTTGTTACCCGTTGTGGTCTCCCACATGGACTCAATGCGACCGATATACGGTCGGTCTGGTCTGCCCGTCGATAGAAATACTGCACTGTCCCCGACCTAAAATAAGATGAAATATGTGAGGAGGGTATATAAGTAGGAAGCTTCCTTGTTCCTACCGTGATAGTCTCCTTTCCCCTTTTGATTGTTTTGTAAAATTGCTTTCTGGCGCGTCCCTTGACGCCCGCCTTGCGATAGGCGGTGCCATGCCAACCCCACAGCTGCCGCTCTGGCAGGAAGGCAGCAATCTTGCTGCTGCCCTTGGAGTTGTTATGCTCGACCAGATCCTCGCCCTTGGCCTGTAATATTTTGATATATCATTTAATTATATTATTTCAATATGGAATATATGGATAACTTTGCTAACCTCATCGGATATCTCTGACATGAGATTGGATGCAGTTTCCTCCTCCATTTCTAGCTGCTCTGACTTGACTTTGATCTCCATTTTAACACGATTTGCATTCGGCGCCACTGCCGTTGGTTGAGCCTCCTGCTGTTCCTGCTGCACCTGTACTTGCACCTGCACCTGTTGCTCCGGCTCCTCGCTACCATTCTTGCGATGATGCTTCTTGTGCTTCTTGCGCTTCTTGTGCTTGTGATGCTTACGGGCGGCATCATCTGCACCCGCGCACCCTTCACCGGAGGGAGCTGCATCTGCCCCGCCATTGGCAGCCGTGGCCGAACTGACGCCGTTCTGCGACTTGGACATCTTCTTGAGGCTCTTCTTCAGGCGCTTCTTTTCGCTGCGCTGCGTAAATAGCTCCATGGTGGCGGCCAGCGAAGTGGTGTTGTCGCTGCTCATCCCCAGGCTGTGGTGACTATGCGAGTCCTCGCAGCCGGGCACGCTTAGATGCTCCTGTGAGACTCCGCCAGGACCACTCTCAGCCCCGCGCAGAGCGCTGCGCTTCTGCTTGCCTACTGAGTAGAGGGGATTATCGTTGTACTCTGTTCCAAGGGCGGGGGCGGGAAGGTTGGGCGGGAGCAACGAAAACAACAAAGAAGTAAATAAGGGAGCACAGACACAAGAAACGAACTAATGATAGGATAGGTCGCCCGGGGCTTCAGTTGTTAACCCACGAAACTTAGGATTAGACACAAACCTGCTATGGGATAGTCGCTGAGGAGCAGCCGGATGTTTTGCAAGCGGATCCTGCCGCTATCCCCATCATCGAACTCCACGCTGACAAAGTCTGGCGACGTGGTTGCCGCATTCGCGGTCGTATTGCTGCTGCTGCCGGTCGTTCCATCCTCGGCCTGCTCCGAGTCAATGGCCCGACCCGGGTAGAGACATCGGTATTGCTGGCTCCAGTAAGCACACAGACGCGTACCCACGGGGACGCTCTCTACGCTCTTTGGCGCCACCTCGAGAATCTGAAAAGGATTTATCTCATTATGATCTCGTATGTCAAAGGCAAAGGGGTCACTTCTACACACCGTATCCTTGAGTATATCCTCGCGCGACATAACGTGCGACTTGTTGCCGCGCTCCCCGTCCAGTGTGATCGAGTATACGTCCGGCGGTCGCAGTGGCCTCATCACTCCCGCGTAGAAAAGCCCACCCATGTCGGTGAGGACACGTGTCTCTTCGCGATACAGGTGCTCGCTGGTCAGCTGCAGCTCGCGATCAATGCCGCTGACTCGTCGCTTGGCCTCAGGGGCTGCGGTAGGCTCCCCAGGGCCGCTCACGGTGCTCGCCTTCATCTTGCGCTGTTTGCGCGCCGCAGAAGGAGCTGTTTGCTTTGAAGGCGGCGAGCAAGAGGCTGCTGACGTCGCGGTCAGGGTCGAGGTAGTTGGGGCAATTGCAACGGCCGCATCGAGGGCACTGGGCTCGAGGCGTACAAACGACGAGGTACTCGGTGAGCAGCTGGTGGGCAAGGGAATGGGCTCCGGCTGGCTTTGCTGCATGGGCGGCGGTGGGAAGGAGTGCGTCTTCTCCGGGAATCGTAGGAAGCTGGACGTCTGAAGGTTATTGCTCGAGAACTTTGGGAACTTGTAGTCGCGTAGAGGAGACGAGGTCCTTCATGGTCAAGAATGGATATTATAAGAATAGTGCCATCAATCCATACTGAATCAACTTACCCCAGGACACTAGACAGCGTCATTTGTGGCTGCTGCAGCGCGGGTGCTGGCTGAACCGCTGGCTGGACTAACGGCTGCTGCTTGGAGCACTTCTTCTTCTTCTTGTGCTTGGATATCTCGTCGAGCTTCCGCTTCTTCTTGCGATACTGCCTCGTGATGTCGGCCAGCCGCATGCGCATACTGTTGTCCATGATGCTAAACACCTCCTGACCGAAGCGCTGAGCGTAACTGGGATCCATGGCATGCAGGGCGCTGCGCAGCTCCGACTGCAGCTGCTCGTCCTGCAGGTTCACGTCCTCCTCCGTCGGAGCTGCCGTCGTCTGCTGCTGCTGCTGCTGCTGCTGACGGCTGCTGCTGTGTCGGCGCTTCTTCTTGCTCTTCTTGCTGCAGCGCGCCGACTTGCGGCTGTCGCTACCCGAGGACTTGGAATGTTTGTGCTTCTTGCGCTTCACGGGTGTCAACTCGGTAGCGGCCGCCACGGAAGTGGAGGGCAGCTCGATGCCCTGCATCGAGGGGAACCCGGGCGAACTCAATGGCATCTGAAAGGAGGAGGTTGAGGAGGGGAAGACTGGTCCCTGCGGTGGGGCAAAGCCAAAACAAGGCCTGGATTCCAGAGCCGGAGGCGGTGTCGCAGGAGCTTGCGGCGTCGGTGTGGGCGTACGCGAGGAGGGCCTAGCAAAGAGACTACTGCCCTGCACCTCCTCCTCCTCCTGAATGCGCTGTTCAGCGAGGGCGCACAACAGCTTAAGGCCTCCCAGCGGCTCCGGCGTGGGCGCTGGCTCTATTTGAGGCAAGGGTGGCGGAGGTTCTTGCGACGCCATTTCAACCAGCTGCGGCTGTGGCGGCTCAACATGCTCCACCGGCTCCTGCTTGATCCGCACCAGGGGCGTGCTGTTGGTGCTGATGTTGGAGAGCAGCTCAAGGCCGGTCAGGTCCTCGGGCGCCGACTGAGCAGCCTGCGGGGCCTGGGACGACGACATTTCTATGGGTTCCGGGGGAGTCTGCTCCGCTGACTCCGCCTGGCTGGCACTGGGTAGTATGTCACTGGGTTCGGTCTGGGTATGGCACTCGTTCGGCTGGGTATGGCTGGCTTCACTGGGCTTGGTCAGTTCCAGCGGCTGGATAAGGGGGGCGGCGGTCGGGTTGGCTTCCGCTGCCGACTCCTGCGGCTTCGGAGGACCCGGAAAGCTCTCATCCTCGCTGCACACAGGCGTGTCCGTCTGGATGTTGACGTCCTGCATCTGCGGCAGAAGGGGAGTACTTCCCGGCACGGAAATCTCCGCCAGGCGGGGTGGTGTCTGCGGCGTCAGAGGCGCATGCAGCTTGTAGTTCAGCGCCGCTTCATCGCAAACCGCAGGCAGGGGCGTCGCAACGGGAAGCTGTCCACTCGAGCCGTGCATCGAAAGGTTCAGCAAGGCCGGTGTGGACGTCGTCATGGGTACCGACTGGAAGAGCTGGTGGGGCGTTGCATGGCCGAGCGCCGACGGCTCCATTGTGGCCGATGTGGGCGGCGTGGGCAGGCGCATCAGGTTGAGGGCTTGCTCCTTGTCGCGCGACGCCTCCAGCGGCACCAGCGGCGGCAACGACAGCGGCAGCGGCTGCGACTGATAGTCCTCCAGCTTCATGCCTGTGGGCGGCAGCAGCAGCGAGCCCATGGGCCCGGGCTGGCCTGGGGCCAGGCTTAGGAACCTGGAGCTGCTCGCACTGAGGCTGCTGCTTGAGCTGAGGCTGCTGGCCGCATTCGCGCTGTTCGTGACACCCGCTCCCGAAGCTAGGCTCAGATTGATGGTGGAGTTTGTGGTGGTGGTGCTGGTCTGCTGATTGCTGTGCTGGCACATCGTCGAGCTTCCCGTGGCGGTGGCTGCGGCGGCCAGATACAGCTGCAGGGTAGAGGCATACGAGGGCGTGTTGCCCAGCGCCTGGTGGCTGCCCATCGAGGGGAAGATGAAGTTGGGCAAGTTGGTAAGGTTGGGCGACGGCTGGAGCGAGGCAGCTGCGGCGGCTGCAGCGGCAGCGGCGGCGGAGGGACCGCCGGGAGCCGGCGCCTGGGGGATGTAGGCGGATGGCCAGACGAAGGCCGCCGCAGCCGCTGCCTGCTGGAACGGATCTGTGGGCGTTAAGAGGGGAAAATTTGATATGCCTGCTGTGCATGGGCGTGGTAGCGATTCAGTTTAGTCGGAGGTTCGGGTTTTGAGTCAGAGTCGGAGTCGGAGGCGGAATCGGAGGCGGAGGCGGAGGCGGGGTGGCGTAAGGCAGGTGGTGGCAGGGGGGGAGGAGAGAAGCGCAGTGGTAAAAGCATGAATTAGTTTTGTTTTGGCGAATCGATTATCGAAATCAAGTCGGCCCAGGACCCCGGGATGAATAGAGATCCAAGGGCCCTGGGCAGTGTGCAGGCATGCGGAGTGCGAGTGGAGGTCGTCGCGCGATCCTCGTGCTGACTTACCGAGCGCTGTTGGGGCGGCCGGCAGCAGCACCACCTGTCCGCGGCTGGCCTCCCGCGAGTACTGCAGGCCCACCGTGGCGGGCGACATGGAAATCACTGATTCAATGGGTAATGCATCTACAAAAACGCAACGGAAAAGAGATAACCAAATAGAGAGAGGGGGAGACAGTGTGTAGAGAGAACTCTGGGGCTTTATGGTAGCGCAGGTGGCATGCTCTGAGGGGTCTCAACTCACTTGGATACTGCCAGAACGTGGACGGTGCTCGGTTCACGCCCGCCGCACTCAAAGCCAGCTCCTCGGCGGTCGCCGTGCCAGTGGTCATCAGGTCGCCGTTGCCCGTGAAGTACAGATTGCCGCAACTGGTGGCGCCTGAAAAAACAGCAGAAGCATAATTATAATTCCAGATTCAACTCAACTCTCGGCAGCGGCAAAGACAACGCTCCAACCTCTCCGCTCGACGTTCGTTCCCTGTTTAATCAACTTTCTCAACCGCCGCCGCTGCCGCTGCCGTGTAACTTTTGTTGCAGGCCAGGATGTGTATGTATACGTGAAATATTGCAGTGTCCTTGAACTATGCAATTGGTCGCGCGCCCGTCCGCCCACAACCACCCACCCAGCCCACTCAGCTCTCATCATCACACATCTGACTCGGACTCATTCGACTTCAGCAGCAAGCCACCCCCGGCCTGCGGCTGAATAATTTTACAAAAATTCGATTAAAGTGTACGTGCGGCTCGGCACAGTAATTGCATTACATTAAGGGATCTGGGCGAAGGTAGATGCCACCACCCGAACAGCATGCAGTCCGAGGAGCGGAATGAATGACAAGTATGTATTATTTCGACCATTCCATTCGGGTGTCCCGTGTCCCGTGTCCCATCTCCAAAAACGCAATTAAGGCACATCTTTTGACAAGTGATTTGTCTCGGCGTGCGGAACTCTCTGCCCAGCTAAGGTTTATAAATAGTCCGTTACGCCGCATCCCGAATCGGAAGGGAGGCGAAAACAATAACTAAAGCCATCGAATGGCGACTTTGCCATATGGTCCTGTACGAATCCATTTTGGCGTGTCATGTTGCTTGGTCCTGTCCCGTAAACGACTTCACTCCTGCCTTCTCCGTCTCAATTCCCAATACCCATTCCCAAAAACCAGTCGGGCACGGCAGTCGGAGCATCCCTTGTGGCTGCTGCCGCCCCGTTGCCCTTCTTAATTTCCCTGACAACATCTACAACTACATCTACATCTAAGCACCGCCTTCCTGGAGCAACAGCCCTCAAAAAAAAATAAATAAAACACCCACCCCAGCAGCACACCGTCCATGAGTAATCTGTCTTTGGGTTCTCGCTCTGCCTGCCGCCCCCTCGACACTGGAGCTCCGGTGGAGCGTGATAAGGAAGCCGAAGTCCACGATGCTCTGTGCTCGCCGCTGAGGCATGAATAAGCCAAGTACATTGGCAAATTTTAAAAGGAACTTCCAAAAACTGAAAGGCCAAACTTTCTGGTTGGTAATTCCCATGAAAAGGCTTTACAGATTAACTGATTCAAACTGGTTTTATAATAAATACATCTAATCGTAGAATGGAAGCTGAAATTCCCCTTAACTTATCAAGAGAAAGTTTTTGTTTCATTTTACAAACAACACAAAATAAAAGTCACGAGCTACCACTATTACCTCAGCTGCATAGTATTTTTCGGCTTTAATGGGAATATTTTTACTCGTTACCCAAGTTCTACGCAATTTCACCATGTTTAGTCATTTATTTTGCGTAGATTGCACTTGGAACTTATAGGAGGGGATTCCTATATACATTTACACTGCAAACAGTACAAGCAATGGCAAATTTATGGCTATCAATTTATGATTCTGAAAGAAAAGTTGTTAAAGAATGTGGGAGTTACTTATGCATAGCAGAGAATAGAATATCTTTTAAAACTTTGCTTAAAGAAGAAAATACATTCTCAGTAAACCTGTTATATAATTTACAAAAACCTATTTACCAAGTGGTAAGTACATATTAACTATTAAATATTATTTCACTCAAAAAACAGTTTTATACAATCATATTTTGTATCGTATAACACATTATATTTCTCTTTCGATATAAGGATTTTAAAACTATACAAAAATCTGATTAATCTGCAGCCTCTTAACATTATGGCGTAAGTTTTTCCTGGCATTGCTATTGAAATTCCCAAGTACAAGTTAAGGGAAAAGATAATATGTTTATTATTGTATTTCTATCTATAAAACTAGTTTTTAACAGAAGGAATGCATCTAAAGCTTCTCAAAGCTGCTAACTATCCACCCTTAGTGTTGGGGTTGCAATTGATGGTTTCTTGGCTCAAAACTGTAACATCTGTGTACTAAAAAGCCTACGGCTACTCTGATTGATTTGTATTGATTTATGTGAATTAAATCAGCCGATTAAGAACTCCATTCACTCCATTCACTCATCTCGCAAATATAGGTCGCCAAATTTAACCAAATTAATCAATAAACACGAATGACATCTCTGCACTGCTATAAAAAGGGCTCTGGGTTATTGTATCAGGTTTTTAATCTCCTATACCTACAAAATTTTTGGGGTTGCACTGCTTAGTTAAGCATCTTCATCAGAGAATGTTTCACAACTGTTGACATTTTCGAATACAAAATTATAAAAATAGGAAAAGAAAGAATATTAAGATATAATAGGCCATCACTGCGGCAGTAATAGATGATTAATTCTGCATTAGCGGGTTTCAAATGAAATCTTGAGTATGAAAACTAGAAGCTCTAAAAGGAAACACACCCCCGTGAACGTGTAGAGCAACCCAAAGTCGACCTAAGCCACCCTGCTGGAATCGCAATGTGTTTCACTTTCGTTTTATTTCCGCTTTAGAAGTTCGTATGATTTACCACCACTTCCACTTCCTCCTTTGGTCCTCGCGCCAAGGGAGGGAAGAGTCGATTCGAGTCGAGTCGATTCGGTGGCTGTCACAACAACGACAGCCGCACAACAGGCGGCCATCAGCTCGCATCATATGACTCCTGCCCTCTCAACTCTGACGGGGTGTTTACGGCGTGTTTGCGACAGTCAAACCAGACACCCTCGCCTTCTCCTTTGCCTTTTCCTCCGTCTCGCCTCGCCTCAACTGGCTCGAATCGACTTACTGACGGAATTCTTCGGCGTACAACGTTTGCTCGCTGGCTGGCAATCTTATTAGTGGCATAATTGAACGACGTTCACGTCCTGGCATTATGAGCATCGTTACGATGCCCCACGGGACGCGGACGGGCGTTCATTAGAGGCACACAAATCTGGGCTTCCAAATTGAATTAGATACCCTGCCCAGGGCTTTGCTTGAGCCCTGAAAAGTAGTTTGCACTCACCGAGGTCAGCGACGCGTATGCCGAAGCAGTTCATGTCCTTGCTGAGTGATTGCTGCAGCGGCAGCGTGGCCGGAGTGCTCAGAGCCGGCACCAAGGCTTCCTGCGGCCGCTTCCTGGCCACTGCTATGCCAATGGGCACGGAATTGCCTGCAACGAAAGGATGCCAATGCAATGCCACTGATAACGACCAGAAGGCGTCGAAACTTACTTGTGGACTTCTCCATGTCGGACACCTTGGGCGAGGGGGCCTCGATCTTGACCAGCGTGGTGAGCGTGGACGAAGACATGGTCTTGGAAGTGGCCGAGGCGGTGACCGAGGACGAGGACACGCTGCCTGCCAGCCCCTGGAGTTGGTGGTGGTGCTGCTGCTGGTGTTGATGATGCGCCTGCTGCTGCTGCTGCTGCTGGTGGCAGTTGTTGGAGCTTATCTCAGACACCTGGCAGGGCTCCCGCTTGATCTGGACGAAGGTGTACGACGAGTTGGTCTGCTGGTGATGGTGCTGCAGCGGGGCTCCCGCAGCGTAGCCCCCGAACTGGTCCAGCTGCAGGTGCGGCGGATGGGGCGCTGGCTGCTGCACAGCAAGGGCTCCCGCCTGCGTGGCCGCTGTGGGCACCAGGAACGTGGCCGTGGCTGTGGCCGAGGTGGCGGCCAAAGTGGAGCTCAGGACATCGGCGGCACTGCTGCTGGCGCTTCCATTGAACGTGGCCATTGGCTTTAATCGAGGGCGGAGGCGGAGGCGGTGCTACTAGAGCTGACTCGGGCTCTGGGGGGGAGCGGCCGCATCGGGGAGGCGCGCGGGCTCTCGAACGACGTGCTGCGGCGCAGATACGGCGGCGTGCCTGTCCGCATATATCCGGGTGTGTGTGTGTGTATATCCCCTATATCTACGCGTATTTTTATACGACGACTAAACGACTAAACGTCCATTATCCGCGCCACTCACACTCACTCTCACCAACACTGGTCCGCTAACACTAACACTAATACTAACACTAACGCACACACACACGCACACAGTCTACATTTTTACAGGTTTTCGCTGCCTCTTTCGGGTGCAACATTCAAAAGCGCTTCTCTGCCTGCGGCAGTTGCCCGTAAACAAATGACATAATCCGGGCGACGCGACGCCTCCTCTTGCACTCCGGACGCGTGGGGGCACCTGGCCCTGGCACTAGCACCACAGTTCTTGGTTCCTGCGATCCGCAGATCTTTGGGAGGAGGTGGAGGCGGAGGAGACTTTTGTACTGCGCTACTTTGTATATTCGATGGCGAAACGCTGCTGTTGCACTTGCACCCACGGAACGCTGGGATCTCGGCGAACGCGCGATCGGTAGTCTTATTTGGGTTTCTATTTTTGCGAATTGGAAATCCCTTCGGAGAAAAGTCCACGGGACGGGAGACAAAAAGAAGCAGCAAAAACTAAAGCGGTAGTGCCAACTCGTCGCAAAGAGATGAGAAACTATTGGCGATAGTATCGATAGTCAAAGATGATGGTATCGAATTGTCTTTACAATTTATTTCTGTCACAAAAAGTTATATTATATATATGTATTATAGAGCATAGTATTAATGAGTTTTATGCTCTATAAAATAAAGATGTTTTTGTTTTAAAAACTAAAATTTATTGTTTGAAATAGGATTTAGTATCGATGGTATCTATCGATAACTTAATTGGCGGACACTTTGAAAATTACCAATTAACCGATCATCTACCGCAAAACTTAACAATAAAATTAAAAATTAAAATTACAGTGATAAATTGTCAAATTGTATTTCCATCACACGATAACAAATAACAGTTGGTATGAAATGCACATGGAATATAGAAGAAAACGAATGTGATAACTAGTCCAGCATCTTGCGAATCATGTAGTTCAGGATGCCACCGTTCCTGTAGTACGTTACGTCCACCTCCGTGTCGAAGCGCAACGTGGTCTCGAACACGTTGCCATCGGCCTCCACCTGGATAAGCTGGCCCGGCTTGAGCTCGCCCTCGGCCAGCGCAATATTGAAAACCTCGCGGCCGCTGAGCTTCAGCGTTTCGGCGCTCTGTCCGGGCAGGAACTGGAGCGGAATGATGCCCATGCCCACCAGGTTGGACCGGTGAATGCGTTCGTAGGACTCTGCTATCACCGCCTTGATGCCCAACAGGAACGGGCCCTTGGCGGCCCAGTCCCGGGAGCTGCCGCTGCCGTAGTCCTTGCCCACCACCAGCACCAGCGGCGTTCCCTCCTCCCGATACCTCTCGGCCGCATCGAAGATGTCCATCTCCTCGCCACTAGGTACATGCAGTGTGTTTGGTCCAGTTCTGGAGGCTAGCCTGTTGACCAACCGGATGTTGGCGAAGGTGCCGCGCGCCATTACCGCATCGTTGCCCCGCCTGGAGCCGTAGGAGTTGAAGTCTCGAGGCGTCAGACCTCGCTCCGCCAGATAGCGGGCTGCAGGGGATTTGCGGGCTATGGAGCCAGCCGGCGAGATGTGATCGGTGGTCACCGAGTCGCCCAGCAGGAGAAGGCAGCGAGCCTTGTCGATGCTGTTCAATTTGGGCAACTCCCGGGTCATGCCCTCGAAGAAGGGCGGACGCTTGATGTATGTGGACACTCCGCTCCAGGGATACAGCTTTCCATCGGACACCTCAAGCGTCTGCCAGTCCTTGGAGCCCAGCTGGATCTTGCCTGCGAAAGGTAAATCGAGATTAAGCGTTTGATAAACAGAAAAAAAAAAAGAGTCCAATACTCACTGTACACCTCCTGGAACATGGCCGGAATGACGTGCTTGTGCTCCACCTCCTGGATCTGACTGCGCGTGGGCCAGATGTCGCGCAGAAACACCTCCTTGCCATTGCCATCCACGCCCAGCGGCTCCGTTTCGAAATCAATGTCCACGCGCCCGGCAATAGCGTATGCGATCACCAGCAGCGGACTGGCCAGGTAGTTGGCTCTGGTATTCGGATGGATGCGCCCCTCGAAGTTCCGGTTGCCTGACAACACGCCACAGCAGACCAGACCGTTCTTCTCGATGGTGTTCACCACATTCTCATCGAGCGGGCCCGAGTTGCCGATGCAGGTCATGCAGCCGTAGCCGACGATGTCAAAGCCCAGCTGCTCGAGGTATGGGATCACTCCCGACTCCCTCAGATAGTAGGTGACCACACCGGATCCGGGCGAGAGGGAGGTCTTGATGTACGGCAGGATACTTAAGCCCTTCTGTACAGCATTCTTGGCGAGGAGACCGGCGCCCAGCATCACCGATGGATTTGAGGTGTTCGTGCAGGAGGTGATGGCTGCGATCACAACCGAGCCGTGGCCTATCCTGTAGCTCTTGCCATCGTCCCACTGGAACTCGCCGCTGGCAGCCAAGGCCTCTGGCGGCACGGCAAAGCCCTTGAATCCCACCGGGCTTGTCAGGCACGACTTGAAGTCCTGGAACATGCTGGAAACGGACACGCGATCGTGTGGCCGCTTGGGACCCGAAACCGAGGTCACCACCGTCGCCAGATCCAAGGTGACAGTCTGTAGCAGAAATATAAACAGTCGCAATAACAAGTTTCCTAAGTTCTTTTAGAAATAGAAAGCATACCTCGGTGTACCGAGGATCCTGGTCCTCCAGTGCATAGTTGCGCAACTGACGCGTAGCCTTCAGATACTGCCGAATGACATCGATCTTCTTTTCGGAGCGATCTGTAAATCAAAGCCAGTCAGAAAAAGTAGTAAAGAAAATAATCGGTGAAAGCTCACTGGTCTGCCGCATATAGCTGAGCGTGTTCTCGTCGATGGGGAAGTAGCCCACGGTAGCCCCGTACTCCGGGCACATGTTGCTGATGGTGGCTCGGTCCGCGATGCTCAACTCCGCCACTCCGGGGCCGTAGAACTCTACAAACTTTCCCACCACTCCCAGCTGGCGCAGGTGCTTGGTGATTGTCAGAACCAAGTCGGTGGACGTGGCCAGGGGGCCCAGCTTGCCCTCCAGTTTGTAGCCAATCACTTCGGGCAGCAGCATTGCGATGGACTGGCCCAGCATTACGGCCTCCGCCTCGATGCCGCCAACGCCCCAGCCCAGAACGCCCAGTCCGTTGATCATGGTCGTGTGCGAGTCCGTTCCGACGACGCTGTCCGGATACAGGATCTTTGAGCCATCTGCCTCGTCGCTCTCGAAGACGACGCGCGCCAGGTACTCCAGATTAACCTGATGCACAATGCCAGAGCCGGGTGGCACGATCAGCATGTTGTCAAAGGCACGGGCGCCCCACTTCAGGAATGTGAAGCGCTCCTTGTTGCGCTCAAACTCCAGGGACTGGTTTTTGGCCAAAGCATCAGAGGCACGGGCGAAATCCACCTGGACGGAGTGATCGATGACCAGGTCGGCGGGGCAAATGGGATTTATTTTCTCGGGATTCCCGCCCAGCTCGCGGACAGCATCCCGCATGGCAGCGAAATCCACGACGGCGGGCACGCCAGTAAAGTCCTACAAAATATAGTTAATAAAACGCAAAAAGTGGAATAACTCCTTGCTCCTCACCTGCAAAATAACACGTGCTGGTTTGAACGAGACCTCCACATCGCTGGCTCCCAGCTTCAGCGACGGTGTCCAAGCCAGGATACTCTGCACGTCCTTCTCCAGCACGTGGAAGTTGTCGCAGTTGCGCACCGCAGACTCCAGCAGAACGCGAATGGAAAAGGGCAGCGAGTCTGCAACGAAAACAGTGAGAAAAGGCTCTTCATCTGGCACACCGGCGACTCACCATATTTGCTGTCAATGGAGGGCAGATCAAAGTAGTTGTAGACCTTTCCGTCCTGGCTAAAGGATGCCTTGAACTGGGCAAAGGGATTCGCACCTGCAAGATACGCCGGATTAGCCTGTTGATCTATTATTTTAGAGAAAATCTTACCGGAGCCGGACATGGTGGTGAAACTGGAGAGGAAAACCAAGGAAATGTGAAATAGAGATGGGCGCGTGCAGATGTTTTTCCAGTCAACACGACACGAACACTAAATTTGAATTCTGGAAAATGCTGTTTATTGGTACGGGTTTAAATTTTGGCAAATGCTCTTTTAATTCGTTAGTCTTATAGTTCGATGTTCACCTAAAGCTTTATTGAATAATATTTAATATATATAAACGTTTTGGCAGTTCGGTTTGTTTTATTTCACGAAATTTAATACGAGATGTGCTCCGCTCTAATTCGAAGACTTTTGAAAAAGTTATCGAAGGCCGGCAATCGAACCATACACAGAAAAAAATACTTTTAAAGTGGTTTCCAATAGTAGAAAAACAAAGTGATTTCGAATTAACAAAAAAACTCGTTATTTCTTTGATTAAATTTATATTTCCATCTCAAGAACTCTTAAAACTAAACACACAATCCTGATTCTACAGTTTTCATTTGTAATTTAGGAATAGCATTCAGAATTTAAATAAAAAATGAACATATTTTTAATAGCTTTTCCATCTTAATGATTCATGTGTTTCACGCTTCTAAGAGAGCTCTTCCATATACTTGAACGTATATATAACAGATACTGATGCTTGTGTGGGGTTTATTGTAATAGTTACACGTTAATGCTTATTGTAATGTCACGTATCATAGTTATCTTTATAAATAATATGTATAGAACTATCAACTACAGCCGCGGAAGGGCGCAAAGCCGGGCATGTGGCGCAAGCGGGTCTAACAATTCGGTTGAGTGGAGTCCATGCCTCCAGCGCCACACCATCCTACAGGTAGATGCGGCGCAGGTCCTTTGGCGTGGTGATCGAATTGCATTGCGGGCACAGCTTGCGCGCTCCGAGCGTCTTCAGCCAGCACTGTTCGCAGTGGACGTGCCAGCAGGAGACCGAAATGGCGGGGTTCTTGTAGTCCTCGAGGCAGATCAGGCACTTGTACTTGCCCTGCGCCTGACTCTCGTAGAGTCGCAGCTTGGCCTTCAGTGACTCGATGACGTGCTGCTGGTTCTGGGAGGCGGATCGTGTTGAGCGCGATGTGGATGGCTCCTCGCAGGCCGGCTCCTGCTTGGCGATGCTGGCAGTGGCAGTGGTTTCTGCTTCGGTGGCTTCGCTGGAATGATTGGGCTTGGGCCCGTCGCTGGAGGAGATGAGCCGGCGCACGTAGCTGGTGACATCTGCCTCAGAGATGTTGCCGTCGGTGTCCGCGTTGGTCACAGGAATCACGTCGCCCTCGCCGTACTGCGTTGGCCCGTAAATGTGCGTGTCGTCCTCGTCCACGTTGAGATCCTCGTCCTCGTCGTCCTGCGCCTGCTGGCTGCCATTGTACTTGATCGTCTGGCCGAGGCCCAGGGCGGAGTAGCCGCCCTGAACGAGGGTGGACACGCGGATGCGCTTCTGGCCCGCCCACTCGTACTCCTCGTACTCGTCGCTGTCCTCAGAATCGTCGCTGGACTGCTCTCCGTTGGCCTTCCCATTCTTCCGGCTGTTGCGCAGGCACTGGTTGACGTGCTCCTGGATGCTGGTCTGCGGGAAGTTGCGGCTGCAGACGGGACAGCTGGCTAGTTGACTGGTTTCTGGCGGAGGAGCTGCTGGTGCTGCAGGAGCTGCAGCGGGAACTGATGGTGTCGCTGGTGCTGCAGCTCCGGTTGGAGGAGGCGGCGCCGCCGGCGACGAGGGACGCTTCCTTGTGCGCTGGCGCTGTCGGGCCTGCCGGTTGCGCTGCACGCGCTGAAACACGCTCCACGGCTGCCGGCCTCCCGCCGATCCCGTCTGGGCTGGGCTGGACGCAGCTACTGGGCCCGGAGTCGCCTCTGGATTGCTAACGCCTGTGCTTGTGGGATGGTGCAGGCGGTCCATCTCCATCTGGCAGTGATCGGCCACCTGACTGCGCTTGATCTTCACGTCGCATGTGGGGCATATTACCTCGTCGTCGCCGGACAGATGCTGCGCGTAGTTCTCTCCGTTGGGCACCGTGTCCGTGGCCATGGATTCCTCGGGCCCGTCGCGGACCTTTTTCGTTTACAAACCGAAACCACTGCTGATATTTGTATTGTTTTGTTCGCTAATCTAACGCAGCCACGCGACGCCGATTCCTCTTTGGGATTTTGATAACAGTGTTGCCAGATGAAAATTTCGCCTTGACCCTAAAAAATCCCAATTTGTTGAAATTTTTCCCTACAACGTCCGGGTTCCCTGTAAATGCCATGTATTCGCCGCCTTGAAGTAGAACACCATTTCGGGAATAAAATTAAATATAAATCAAAAAGATGTTTGTTTAAGATATCGCTCTTTTTATTTATTCGATTATTTTATTGATAATTTCGATTCTTATCGGAAAATCGAATAGGACGGCGAACAAGTTCATACCTTTTTGCAGTATTTTTTTCGATACGCTAGTATATCCATTTTATACTAGACCATAAATTGCGGCATCTATTTCATGCCCACTCTGGCCACTCTTATTTGTGATGAGGGAAGCAAAACATTATTATTTTTGTCGTTTTTGTTTTTTAATTATATAGACAACACCGATCCGTGTCTAAAATACTATGTGAATGAGGAAAAGTGGCACGCTCTCCTAGCAGACTGTGTAAGTGCACGGGCAACGAAATCGGCGAGTTGTGCAAATCAAAGCACAGCAGACGGCGAGAGTGTGAAAAGGCAGCGAAAAGGGAATAGAGAAAAAATATAGCGTAGTTTTCACCGTCAGCTCGTGGGCGTGTGTGTTTAAGCTTGAGTGTGTGCGAGTGCCTGTGTGTTCAACGTTGTTTAAACAAAAGCGAGTGACAACCATGCAGCACCAGCACCAGCAGCAGCAGCAGCAACAACAGCACCAGGGTAACCTTGCTGGCTACAACAACAAAATGAACGTCTTGCCCAATTACACGCTCAGCGGAATGAGCTCCTTTGATGCCGAGTCGCTGCCAGATTACTCAGAATTTGATTCCGAATCGGTAACTCTGGACTATTACAAGGAAAGGTATCTCAATTCGCATCCGTGTACTCTTTGTCCGCATTTTGTTTTGCTTCCGTTTTACTTGCATATACAAACACACACACACTTATACACCAATGTCCCCTTCCCCTCGCTGGCCATGTTATTGTTACTGTTGTTGTTGTTTTGCATATGATGGCCCAATTTTGCCTGCCCGTTACGTTCTATATATATATATGTAGCAATTAACCGTTCTCTGATCCTGTTGCCATGCCATTCACCCACACCATCACACACACTCACATGCATTTAGAAGCGCGGGACCCCGTCAACCATTCATCCGCGAAAATGAATTTGTTGTTGTTGTTGTTGTCGCTCTTAGTTTTTAGCCGCTAAAAATAAGACAAAATCAAATTGTATCCGTCTGGCCCGCAGAAAATACACATCTGCGAGATCCGTTAGACGCTGCGTCTGTGTTTCGCACAGATACAAATGCCCGTTTATTTCGGCATCCGTATCTGTATCTCAGAGATCTCACAAGTTGGCAGGGATCTCAGTGCGAACAATGGAATGCAAAATGGATAATTTGCATGCCACAATGTGTGTGCACCTATGTTGTTGCATCCGCCGCACCTTTTGTCTGCCTCATTTGAGGCGGCTGTTTAATTCAAACACAATCCCAAAACCCATTCAACTGTGGCAACAACGCATTGTGCGGAAAATTGCGGCAGTTAATCCATGACACACATAGTGCGGAGACGAGCGTGGTCAAAACAATAGAAATACTCTTGGAAACGTGAATTTTTTAATAAGAGTTTTAGGTGCACCGTAGTTATTTATATAAAACAGACTTGTATTTAATAAAATAAGGTAAATGATATCTAATGATAAACATGGAAGTTATTAGACTGCCAAAATATGCTATTTAGTTTGGAACACTCAAAAATGGAACTTCTTTATGTATTTTTAATTTGAAACTGATCAGAATTAGGGCCTTGGGAACACGCGCTTAAATGGAAAGCTTTGGGTTCCAAATATCTGCTAGTTAGATACAATAAAACTACCGCTTTTGTAAAATACTTGAATCTATAATATGAGAATGATGTCATTCCATTTAGCAAAAAAATCAAAAGTATATGCAGTTGTTAAGCCATAAATATCGAATTAAGCTCGCCATTAAATCTTTGAAAATTTGTTTTATTGAGGTAAATTTTAAAGGCCTTGTTAGCCAGTTAAAGGTTTCTATGAACAAGAGTTTCTGGCAACAGTTGTCTGCGATTTTAATTGCCAGCTTGACCGCACTTTGATTTGAATAATGTCGTAAAAGCCCTAGTAGTTCCCATTGTCCTTCCTCGTCGATGTTGTTGCTTGAGCGTTGTTCTTGCATGTTGCTGCTGCTTGCCTCTAACTGCTTTGATGTGAACACACTCGTGTCGTGCGCCAGAAGTCGCTCTAATCGAATGTCACCAATCTCTCTCTCTCTTCTCTGTCTTTCTCTGTATTTTTCCCTAACAAACGATCCCCCCTTTTGTAATCCAGATGTTGAACGCGCTGCTTCCGCCAGCAAATTGAAATTCAAAACGCATTGGAAATCCTCTCAGCGCGCAAACCAAAAGCAATAAAAAGCCAATTGAAGCATTTATATTAGATTGTTAAAGCCAACCAGAGTAACATTTACTCGCCTCCCCCGCAACCCAAAGCGAAAACGAATTCGAAATCGAAACCAAAAACCCTTCCAGCATCCCATTAAGCAAAACTAACCAAGAAACGCATTGAAACGCATTCCAATTAGTAGCTGCTGGCAGCACCTTGCCTGCGTAGTCGATAAGAAGGTGAGTTGGTCGCGGCTTCTGCTGAGATTAAAAGCCGTCTGTAAATTCCCCGCCATTAATAATAATTATCTTGTGCAGTGTTCTACGTCCACCTGCAGAGAAAATGGCGCCGACAACGACGATTGAGACGATCACAATCACGCGGCCACTGAAGGTTTGCTCGGACACCATGCTCATCCGACTTCTCCGACTAACATTCATATTTTAATTCCGCAGGTGATTGCATTTATCTGCGGCGTCATCGTGGTGGTGCTCATGATCATGGCCCTGGCGTCCACAGATTGGCTAATGGCCTCCGATTGGCGGCAAGGCCTCTTTGTGCACTGCATCGACGATGATTCGGTGACGCCGCTGCCGTTCAACGTTCAGGATCCGCCAGGATGCTACTGGACCCGCGATATAGGTACGAGATAAATGGGAAGAACTATCTGCAAAGATGGTTCTAATGAGTTTTTTAATCCGCAGGATACATCAAGGCCACCGCAGCACTCTGCATTATCACCCTGGTAACGGACGTCATAGCCACTGTACTGACCGGTCTTGGCCTTAGGACGCAGAACCATAATCTAAAGTATAAGTTTTATCGCATAGCGGTATTGGTGATGCTCGTATCCTGTAAGTAACCACTGCCAGACAATGACAATGAGGAAAGTGTACTAAGGACTGGTATTTATTTCAGTGCTAGCCGTGCTGTCCGCTCTGATCGTGTATCCCGTGTGCTTTGCCGGCGAGCTAACTATGGGTATGGAACCTTCTGATATTCAAGACAAGCCTTTTGACTCACCTTACTATCTTTGTTAGCTAATCGGCGAGTCTGGGAGTTCGGCTGGGCGTATGGCGTCGGCTGGGGAGCGGCCATCTTTCTGTTCGGAGCCGTGGTCCTGCTGCTCTGCGACAAGGAGTCCGAGGAGATCTACTATAAGGAGAGGAAAATCGTACATGAAAACCAAATGCGCGCCTAGGCAAGGCCGCACGACCTGCCTGACGTCGTTCTGTAGACATAAGTATATAGCAGCCAACCAACACACACAGACAGACACATAGATTTCGATTAAAATCAGACTCCGGAACAGAATTTCAAATTTGCAATTTGCAGCTGAACAATGAGATTATGTTACAATTATGATTGTGTAAATCACGACCATTTCATACCAAAAATCCTTAGCCATCAGCCAGAAAACCCACTCCGCCCACCAACTCATAGCACTCGGCATTTGTTTAGATGAGGTTTCCCCAATGAGTTTATTATGTTGTATCGTTTCGAAAGGTAATCGTAGACAACCCACAAACTCGACCCACATCTATCATGTAAGCAGGCAGACGCACATACGTACAGACGTCTGGAAATTGAAAATTGAGGCAGCTAATCGCATTAACCACGCCCACATAAAGCCCACTGAGTTCCACATTGTAGCCAACTGTTGGGGCTTTCTCTTTTTGGGCAAAGTTGAAACTAGATGTTACAGTAATGTAACGCGCTCGCACTCTGAGCTATATATTCATAGACATTATACTCATCATGTAATACCCAGCATAACGAAGAATCCCACTAGGCCGGATCCAAATTAGAAGACCAGGTATCTCTGGTCACTCCTTATCAATGGTTAATCAAGCCATGGTGTCATCATTGTCATCGTTTCATGCCGATTACGCTTTCAAAACTATTTAGTTTGTGCTCTGTGTTCCGAATATTGTACATTTGATATGTGTTTTTCCCCGTGTATGTGCAACATGACTCGAATATGCGCTGCTTTTAAACCTTCTTTAACTTTTGTAAAATAGCTTTAACCACTTGTACTCGAATGTCCCTCGATCACTTATTTTTTAAGTCAATTCATTTTTTTGCTAACCTTATATTTTGTGAGCACTTATGATCTAATAATTTATTGATATTTGGTTTCTTACCACACTCGAAAACATATCACATGCAAATGACAACAATAAATCGTTTTTTGACACCTTTTGTTAACACTTTGAAGACCTTATTTTATTTGTTAACCTTTTACCTTATTTTATAATTACTTAACAAGTTTTTGGAACTTGCAAAGCCAGCATAAGGTACGAGTATTGGCGACAACGCAACGACTATAATTAAGCCATCCGTTTCTGTAATTGAAAGTCACTTGAAAGTTTAGTAAATAATCATGTTTCGACCATTAAATCTCACAATCAGATCATCTTGTCGCCTACTTTGCATTTTGTGTTTCGTTCGCCTCTGTTATTTACGAGAACACTTCAATTACAAGCCGAAAAAATGATGTGAAGCAAATGCAACCAAAATTAAATGCGACCTAAATTACAAACAATACAAAGGGAATATATGTATGTGCTTGAACATCTCTCTATATGCATATATTTATATATATATATATATGAACACATTGAACAAATCGTAGGCAGGAACGTGCGGTGAAAAAGAAAATGACGAAACAAAAACAATTATAGCGAGTATAACGGGAGAACAATTATACCAAACCAATTGAATTAATTATACTATGCTTACATACACGCATGTTTATAAATAGTTGTATCTAAGTTTAACGTATGTAACGTTTATTGAAGAGCAAATGAACAAGCAACATATGCATATAATTAAAAATAATAACGAAACAATTATACTCCAAGAACGAAACTCTACGAAACGTTACAGTTTTCCATCGTGTAACAGCCGAGAATCATTTTGTTTAAGAAGAAGAAACAAACGAAACTATATATACAAACACACGTATGCATATATATTTACTAAAACATTTTAACATTTCATTTTCTAAATTAACATTCGATAGAGCAGTATAAGTCAAGTTATCGAAACGTATTGCTAGTGATCCATATACTGTAAACATATGCATAAATCGTATTTTATAGATTCCCAATATGCATACCTATACCCGCAGCTAACGAAAATATTCTACAATGTATTGCCCCAAATTATTGTACCATTTATGGCATTGAATTGACCACTAGGCTCCAGTATCCACAATTTGGAAGCATCACTGTGACTCCCAACCCATCCCATCCTTTCCGTATCCCGTACAAAATCCGTTGCAATGTAAATATTTCAGAGAGAGTTTTCATGAAAATAAAATTAGTGTTAACGTTCACATAAAAATCTGTTTATTGTTGCCAGCTTATTGACGCGAAAGAAAGAAACGATCGATTAATGTACATATGTATGAAATAAGAACCGAGGAAAATCTTTTAGAAGCTCGGTGCTTTTGCATATATTTTATATTCCTTTTGGATCGTTTTATTGTTTTAACGTTAAATACGTTCCAGGGTCATGGAAAAAGTCAATAGGCCTCAAAGGGCCTGCATTTGTCAGAGCTTTGTTCATTATATTGGCCACAAATTCCATGGAAAATCTCTTGCTTGGCTCCGGGGCCCAGCAAGCGGATATTAGACTAATTATATCCTCGGGGCAGTCACTTCTAATTGTATCATACTTAAGCGATGGGCGTTTACCTAAAAATCGAGGATAAGTGGGGGGATAATTGAATGTAGTAGTTGCTTACCCCTTCTAACAGCAAAACCCACCGCATAAGGGGTCTTACACGTATCAAATGGTTGCTTTCGAGCTAATATTTCCCAAAACGTAATGGCCCAACTGTGCACATCGCACTTTTCGTTATAGGCCCCTCCTTTAAAGACCTGCATGATAGTGGCCGACTTATTCAGATATTATTTGCATTCGATTACAAACTACTGACCTCTGGAGCTTTGTAGAGGCAGGTGCCCACCTCAGCGGTCATCGAGGTGGTCAGATCCACAACTGTCCCGAAATCACAGATTTGCAGGGTGAGACCCATTCGGCTTAGCACAGCATTGTTTGGCTTTATGTCGCGATGAATAATCGCTTTTGGCTTCATGCCATGGAGATAAGCTAGTCCCTGTGAAGCATACGTCGCATTTATTGTTCACCTTATCAAAGACGTTATCAGTTGTCTTACCTGAGCGAGTTGGTGAGCCCAGTTGAAGCAGTGAGCCAGAGTGAATATTTGGGATTTCGTATGGATATGGTTGGACAAGGCTCCACAATCTGCGTGCTCCACCAGCAGGATAAACTTTTCATCGTGTTTGGAGATACCATAAAGTGTAACGATGTTCTTATGTTGCAGCTTGGATAGCTGGTGAACCTCCCTTTCAATTTGTTGGTCTGCTTTGCCAACGTATATCTCCTTTACAGCAACTGTTCTTCCTTGCCAGTGACCCTTGTATACTCTTCCATAGAATCCTACGCCTAGACGCTAAAAAGTAAACTTGTATTTCTGTAAAATGCTTTGTTTTCAGCCAGAACTAACATCTCCTATTGAGATTTCCTCATAAGGAATCAGTGCCACAGCCATTTCGATCAATTAACTAAATATGACTGCAAATTCATTATCGGATAACTGGGGTTTCATACAAAATGCTTATAAATGCACCAACCGGAACAGAGTCATTAAAGATAAGTTCAGAGCTTTAAGTTGTTGGTTTATTAATAAAATGCTGGCTAATTTCTTTGCCAATTACTGAGAAACTAGCCCACTCCAGAAAAAGCAAAAATAAACGCTAGCGAGGTTCCCTACTCAGATTGAAAAGTTGTTTAAACTGTTTGGAATCAATGAAGCGGTAAACATTTGCTCTGCTGAGCTGTTATAAATAATATTACGTTCGAAATAGTTTTAATGTTTTGAACTTAATCCAAATGTTTAAGAAGTACAATCGATACGGTTTTATACAAATGTTTTCTTACTTAAAGCTTACAAAATAGTCTGTGTGGAATACGAACTAAGCGCTAGACTTAGGCCTAATGAAACACATCGAAGATACAGACACCTCGTTAGTCTTTTTTGGCTATCAGGCCCTGTTTCTTGAGCTGGCGAAGTGCACACTTGGCCGCCGTGCATTTGGCAATGCGATAGTTACGCCCGATGCCACGGAAGGTGCCCTTGCAGAAGACATCGACGGTGACGCGCACCCGCCGTCCATCGGCCAGCTTCTCCGGCTTGCCAAACTTGGCTGTCTCCGGCTCCAGCTCGAGCAGCTCCCGTATGGGCGACTTTGGCACTGAGTTGCTAAACTGTTCAATTTCCGGGCTCATCATATTGCTGTAAACGTGCCACACGACGTCCAGGGACATGTTCGAGTCCAGGAAGATGGCACCGGCAATGGACTCGAACACATCTCCCAAGGCCTTGGGCACCTCAACGTCCTCGGCATCGTCACACTCCTCCTCAGACAGCAAGTAGTACTAAAAGAAGAAAAGCCCAGACGGATATAGGAGTTGCAAAAGACCAACACTTTTTCCATTGCTTACCTCTTCGCTGATGCTGTGACCATTCTCCTGCTGGATGCGCACGAAGCGATCTATGACGTCGTTGAGGCCGGGCGAGAGATGTCGGAAGAACTTGTGGAAGCCGTGCCGAACGGCGAGCGAGGCAAAGATTGTGTTGTTCACCAGCGCCGAACGCAGATCGGTCAGAGCTCCGGGTGAGTGCTGCCGGGGATCCTCGTACAGGTGGCGCGTGATGAGATAATCCAGGACTGCATCGCCGAGAAACTCCAACCGCTGGTAGCAGTCAGTCAGCCGATTCGGCGTGTAACTGGCATGCGTCATGGCTTGAAGCAGGTAGGAGCGATCCCTGAAGCGGTATCCCAGACTCTCCTCGAACTCATCAAAGCCACTCAATAGCTGATCCAACTCCTCCTTTGCGTTGGGTGCAAAGTGCAGCAGCGGACTGCGAGGCGTGGGCCAGGCGCCGTATACGGTGACCATTTGTTCGGAATTTGGTCGGCTGCTACCCGGTAGACGCTCCTCCTTATTCTCCGCCTCCAGTTGCCTGGTGAAGGGCAGCACCCTTACACCCAGCCAAGCCATGAAGAGAAGGGCTCCGCGCGGTCCGCACTCGATTAGATAGGCTCCAATTAGGGCTTCGACGCAGTCAGCTATTGACTTGTCCGGAATGCTGTGCTGCGACACCAGGTTGTACGGAATGAAGCAGCTGAAGTCGTTGCAGCTGTCATTGGAGTCGTCCAGCTGGCCGTTCTGCGGACCATTCTGCTCCAGACCCAGGGCCTCGGCCTTTTCGCGGACCATCTCGCATATCTGCACACTGGTTAGGTTCTTGATGTCCAGCAGGTCAGCCAGTTTCCAGTGATGCGTGGGGATCTTGGCCTCGATGAGCGCCTTCTCCAGCTCCTTCGGAACGTAGTAGCAGGGCGGCAGCCAGTTGTCGTGCGGCTCGAATTTCGTGGCAATCATATACTCACCCAGCCGCTTGCGCCTGCCCAGGCGATACAGATTGAGGTTGGCCACCTGCTTGGAGCGCAGGTGACTCAGCTTGCCCTCGTGCACGTTCTCGTAGGTGATGTACAGGTAGGTGGTGATGGCGTACTTGAGGAAGGAGTCGCCTATGGTCTCCAGGCGCTCCAAGTTGATGCCGTCGTTGGCATTGGACATGGTGAGAGCCTGCAGGATAATGCTGGGGCTGGGTCCGGGATGGCCCACCAGATCCGGCTGGCGATCGAAGCTAAAGCCCGTTAAGGGAACAGGGGATGAGGTTGTCTCCTCCGGCGTGGGCGGGTTGTTCACCTGTCGCTCAAACTGCAGTTGCAGCTGCTTGTCGTCCAAGTTTAGACGGTGGTGGTCGTTGTAGTTGTCGAAACTATCGCCACATCCCATCACACTGTAGGTCTCCTGTTCGTTCTGGGCGACCCAATCCGCGTTCAGTTCAACCAAATCCGATAGCTGCAGCTCCTTTCTGTCGCCCAACCTCTCCGCCAGCCGTTGCTCCCCCACATAGGGCAGCAGTTGCTTAAGCAGATCAATTGTGGTATCCTTGCCGACTCTAGTTTCCGAGGAATCGGTGCGTTTTAAGTGCAACTCCTGGTTGTGCGGCACCAGCATACCGCAGCTTTGGATCTCTTCCTGCAGCCTGGCTATCGATTGCTCGTACTTCCCGCTGGGACAGCCTTCCTTTTGCTGCTGCTCGAAGTTAAAGCCTATCAGGAGGTTCTTGGTCTGCTGATACTGGCGCTCATTCGCATTGGTGGCCTGGATGATGGATAGCTGCTTCTGGCGCTTCTCCACATCCTGGGCGGTCTCGATGGTTTCGGCCTCGTTTTTGGAGGTGAAGGCAATGCGACCCGCATCCTCCGCTGCATCGTCATCATCCGAGCTATAGTTGTGGTGCATGTAGTTCAGGGGTCCACCGTTGTCCTCGTCGTCATAGCTGGATCCCAGCGAGTTGTCCGAGTCGTAGTAGCTGTAGGCGTTTGGCCTTGCCGAGCCCTTTCCCTTGCTCTTGCCACCCCGTTGGGGCTGACCGTGCTTGGCCGACTTGAAGGCCCCGTCGGCATTGCTAACGTCCCAGAAGGTGGGCGAGCCGTAGCGGGTCTGCTGATCGCCTGTGCAGAACTTGACATTGGCGGGCAGAACCGGAAGATGGAAGGCATCGTCCTCCTCATCATCGTCTTCCTGGCTATAGCTGGCTATGTCGTCAGCCATATCGTTGGACCAGGTGCCAATCTCAATGAAGTCATCTGCCTCCTGCAGCTTTTGCTCGCCCTCGATGATAAGTTCGTTGGCACTCTTTTCCGTCTTGTCAGCTTTAAGATCGACATCCGCTTTGACCTCCTCTTGAGCTGGCACTTCCTCGACGACAGCGCCCTTGCCATTGGGCAACACTTCTTTGTCCGATTCCCTTTGCTTTGACTCGCGCGACTTCTTCAGCACCTCCGAGAGGCTCCAGCCAAAGTCCAGCATGGGCCACTCGAACTCCTCGTCCTCGATCTGCTGCCTGCCCAGTCCCAGATCCGCAGAGACCTGCTTGCGAATATCGTCGGCCAGGAGGAGCCCGTTGATGCGATAAAGGATGCAGGGCAGGCACACGGCAGTGCGCCACAGGGAGGCCGGAAAGGGATGAACTGTGCACAGCTCGGGCACGAGAATTTGCTTCTGCTCCAGGTTCTCGCGCTTCGCCCTTTTCGTCTCCTCCGAGCTGGTGGGCAAGGCCACGCCCTTGCGGTTCACGTAGCGCGGCGTTAGGAAGTTCAGGCGGGCACTGGTGTGATCGACGTCAAGCAGCGGCTGCGAGGCGTTCTGTATGGTCAGTCCGTACTTCACCAGGTAGTAGTGCTTGAACGTGCGATAGTTGTCGCCGGGGAAGCAGCTGAGCGGCGAGAGATGCGGACAGATCTCGGCCACGTAGAAGTATTGCGGCTGGTCTTGGTTGCGGTACCAGGGCATGACCACGGCATCCTGAAAGCGCTTGGCCTCGAACGGCTGCGCCTGGCGCTCCTCATCGGGCACCGCCCGCGGCATGGTATTGCCATTGGTCCGGATGAGCTCGAGGAACTGCCAGTCGATCTTCTTGCCGCCCGCTGGAGTCTTCACCGTGGGCACAATGAACACACAGTTCTCCGTGGAGTCGGGGTCGAAGAGCATGAGGAACTTCTGCAGACGCAGGACATTGGTGAACGTATAGTTGAGGAAGCCATTGATGCAGGCGATCTGCTCAGAGGTGAGCACCACACGCTGCTTGGCCAGCTCAAGGGAGACCTTCACCTCCCCGGAGCGGGTGAATATCGAAAAGGCGCTCAGCTTGGGGATGCGCTTGGTGGTGAGGATGCCGAAGCCCTGCTGGGCATCCTCGGGCGGATAGATCTTGCGGCCGCGGGTATTCTGCTCCTCGGGTATGGGGCACTGCAGGGTCAGTTGGATGAAGTACAGGTAGCAGGGCGCACCGGCCTCCGGCCGACAGTCGCAGAACTCGGAGGCAATCCGCTTGTAATAGTACTGCCGCCGCTTAGTCGTCCCCGGGCGCGGCTCGTCGCTCAGCTGCACGATCTGCTCGTCCTCCGGCTCCAGATCGAAGCACTCCCAGTCCGCCTCCAAGGCGCGGAATCCCTCCTTGCCAATGGGCTGCAGTTGATCGTCCAACTCCCCGATCCTGTGCAGCTCCGCGCAGGCCTGCAGGGCGGCCAGCCTCCGAGCCAGAGTCTGTGTGGGCATCGGAAGACCCACAATGTCCTGCTTCAGTGGCGAATTGATGGGCAGCCGCAGGGTGTATTGGAACAGCTCCACTCCGGCTCGTTTACCTCGGGCGCAACGCCAGAGTGGCGTCAGCTTCGTGAAGGTGTCGCTGGGCAGGCGGGCGCAGTACTTGTTGACCAGGGCTATGGCCGTTCCGAGATCAACGCTGGCTCCGGTCAAGAGATGCGGCTGGGGTCTGTAGGCGGCCAGGCAGGCGCTGAAGCGGTCCGCCTCATTCTGCTCCTGTTCCGGGGGCTCCGTATTGGCACATTTGGAGAGCAGCATCTGCTCGATCTCGCGATATTGCGCCATTTGGTGGACCAACTCATTCGTGGTTTTGGCCAGCCGATCAACGGATGGGGTCTGGGGATCCTCCTCGGGTGAGGCTTCGGCGGTAAGCTCCTGCTCCTGCAGAGCGCACTGAAAGCGCTGCCTGGGCTTGCGCTCCACGCTACTGTCACTCGGCGTTCGGTTGCTTAGGCAGACAGCCTCGTCGCTGGAGTTACTAGTGTCCAGCAGAGCAGCCGTCGGCGACTCGTCCTGGATCTCCTGCAGCTTGATGTCGCAGGCCGTGGGCGGCTGTTTGCTGAATACCTCGGGATTGAGAATCTTCACGGTGCCGCGGGCTGTCCCAAAGGTAAAGGGATCCGAGCCCAACGAGTTGGGCATTGCAGAGTCATCCGAGTCGCTGTCGCCCTCCAGCCCATCCCCTGTCCCCGTCGCACCGCACACGAAGCGGTGACTCCGATCGCTCAGCTGGACGGTGTCAGCCTTGGGGCTTTCGTAGCTGGGCGCTACCAGGATAACGTGATAGGCGGGGGCCGCACGGGCGCGTCCCTTGCACTGAACGTAGCTGCGATAGGTGGTGGGTGGATCCCAGCGAACCACCAGATTGCACTTGGGCACATCGATGCCCTCCTCCAGCACCGAGGTGCCGATCAAAACGTTGCAGTCGTGCATGCGAAACCGCTTGAGCACATCCTCCTGGCGCCGGTGCTCCAGCTCGGCCTCCTTGGGCTCCGTGGTGGGGTCAGCCACCCGGTCGGTGGTGTACTGGCAGCGCAGGAACTTGAGATCTGGGTCGCGCCTGCCCATCTCCGCCAGCAGCTCGAAGAGCACGCGCGCCGTGTGGTTCTGGTTGCAATAGATCAACGCGCAGAGCGTGTCGTTGCCGTCACCTTGATCCCGGTGATGGCGCCTGGTGTACACACGTCGCCTTGTGCGCGGCTGGGAGTTTGATCCGGTGGATCCGGTACCGGACTTGGCTCTCGCCTGGCCAGGGGCCGTCGCACGAGCGTGTGAGGCCTTGGGCAGCTGCTGCTTGTCGTTCGTCGAGCTGAGGATCTGTTCCAGATTGGCCACCAGGGCTCTGGTTTCCGTCGGTTGCTGCTCCAGCTGATCCACAATGCGGCACTTGCTCTCCAGCACGTGCGACAGCCGGTTAAAGTCAGCTTGGTCCACCTGGTGGCGCATCCTCCGCAAGCCGTCCGTCTTTGTGAAGACCTCCTCGGGCTTGAAGCAGCGCAGCGTCTGCAGCAAGCGCCGCACCTTGGGGCTGGAGTAGCGCTCGATGGTGGGACGCGAGTCGCCGCCCGTCCCCTGCTGCCGCTGAAAGGTGTAGTCGCAGAGGGCGTGCAGCTGGATGAGCGCCGTGCTGACCAGGCAGTAGAGCAAGTAGTGGCGCTCGTGCGGAGTCTTCACCTTCAGCTTCTCGTTGCTCTGGTAAAAGTGATGAGCCGCACGCTGGGTGCACCAAGGTCCCATCTCGTGCAGCACGGCCAGCAGCGAGTCTATCACGTTCAGTGGGTCCAGCTTTGGGTCGGGAATGTCTATAAATCGATGAGAAATGTGCTATAAATTATTAATATTCAGTTAAATGCCACTACGCACCCTTTAGTTCCTCCATAAACTGGTCCATCCCATAGATCTCGTAGGGGTCGTAGCGGTGGTCCATCAGGA
Organism: Drosophila watanabei; assembly: GCA_008042575.1. Lineage (NCBI taxonomy): Eukaryota > Metazoa > Arthropoda > Insecta > Diptera > Drosophilidae > Drosophila > Drosophila watanabei. The sequence goes on from VNJS01000881.1 coordinate 43,362, forward strand.
AGGACTTGTGCGTGTTGAGTACGTCGGCCAGCACAAACGAGAGCTCGTCCATCTCGAAGGGGGCGCACTGGACGATGTACTCGTGCGGACGGGAACAGTAGCGCAGCACCGTCACAATGTCGCTGGCCGTCTCGATCTGGCAGAGCACGTTCCGTTCGAGAGTCGCCAGCATGGCGCTTAGCTGCTGCAGCTCGCAGCCGGCGCTGTGGAGCGGTCCAGCCAGGCCCAAGACGCGTGGTCTGTCTGCCGGAGCGGCCGGCAGGATGTGCCCTTCGAAGAGCGGCAGTATCCGCTGATATACGGCACTGTCGTGGCAGTCCTCCAGCACAATTAAGTCCACGCTGCTCAGCGGCAGTGCTCCACCGGAGAGCAGGTCGAGAAAGCACTCGGGCCGCAGGATGGACACATGGTATTCCGTCCAGCAGTGGTCGAGGGGAACCTGCATGTCCGGCTGCTCCTGCCACACCCGCAGGTCCGTCAGGTGGGTGAGCATCGTGTATATGCTGACGGGCTCCGTGTCGCTGCCCACCTGGCAGCTCAGGTAGACACTGACCTTGCCACGGCGGCGACTTCGGCGCGAGAACTCCTGCAGCAGCTTGAGGGCGATAAACTCCTTGGAGCTGCGGTGGCCCAGGCAAATGATGGTGTTGCGCTCATAGGCGGCGGCCAGCAGCTCCACCTGGAAGTCGCGCGGCGTGAAGACGGTGGTGTGCAGGTTGTTGTCGCACCAGTGGAACGCCATTGTGCCGGTGCTGGCGGTGCCACGGACAGGGGAATCACAAGTCTCGGGAGGAAAATCTTAAGATTGGAGGCGCCGGTTAGCTTCCAGCATGCTGGTGTGACCATTTCGCGGTCACATGAAATCCATGCGTTATTTTGTCAGTGACCTTCGGTCACACTGCTTTCCTGTTTCGAAATTGATTTGCGCCGAATTTTTCGTGTTTTCCAAGGGAATTTCATGTATATCCTGCTAATTACAGTTCATTTTTTAAGATTACATATAACTATATTCATATTTAATCAAAGCCACTGCAATGCGACGTTCGAAGGCGCCTTCAATGCGTTTGGCGGCCAAACGAGGAGTTGAAATTCAACATCCCGCAGAGGAACAACAGGAGGAACCGCCTTGTTCCTGGCCCAGCAACTCGCCCCAGATGGAATGGGGTTCCTCCAAGAGCTATGAAAGCCAAGGTCTCCGAGAACTGAAGCCTGGTGAAAACCCGCTCAGAGACAGCCGCATCTACCATGTGCTCTGGCGCAATCAAACCACCAAGAAGCACAAGACCTGGACTGGCAACGGAACACTTGTGGTCACCGGGTCGAAGATGACTCTCAAGGATGACACCGGTCTGGTTGTGGACACTGCAACGTGCTTTAAGCAGCGGCAGATCAAGGAGAACGATCAACTGCAGATCGGCAGCAGGGATGTAGAGGTGCAGGAGGAGTTCACGACCGTTGAGGAGTGCGCGGCGCACCGCAAGCTGGAGATTGCGAACTGGTGCCAGAAGATAGACACCCAGAATGGTCATGTGGACGACACTGCATTACCCTCGATGGTCAATTTACCTTTTAGATCACACTCGCTCAAGAGGATGCGACAGGGAAGTCCCACAGAGGTCCACGAGGAGTGTCCGACCCAAGGGAAGAGGGAACTCGGAAGCTGGAGCCAGGAAATTAATAACACTTCCGCTGCTCCAGATCGGAAAATTCCTTCGGAGGCAACGCCTTCTTCGTCATTCACTCAAATTGAATACTTGTGCCTTCTAGCTCCAGCTGAACTTCAGGAGAAAACGCTACACTTTCTAGCTGAACATAGTCATGGACGGAATCAATCTGTAGTTTCGGACATGGTCGACGAGGTGTGTGACCATCCTGTGCTGCTGAAAACCAGAGTTAACCAGCCTGAAAGCTTGGACCTGATGCAGCTGCTGAAGCCTCGATTGCCGCCGTGGACTGAAATGGGTCTGTACGACTCGGCCAAGTTTGAGTTTGTGCATCTAATGCTGGACGATCTGGTGGTGGAGCGGGGCGAGAAATGCTGCATTGTGGCCAATAGTCAGGACTGCTTGCGCCTGGTAAAGGGATACTGCCAAAATTGGGATATCGCACACGTGCAGCTGGATGATGAGGAGCAAGTGTCTTCGTTTAATCAAGGAGACAAAGCTGGGTCACCCATGGTTGCCTTGGCACTCACAAGCCAACTCCAAGGGATCCGCACTCTCCGCTGCAAATACCTCATTATTTATAACCACAATGCCAGGCAGGCAATTGATCATTTCCTGGCAGCTGACAAGAAAATATACACATTGGTTACATCTGGAGGTTGTCCTGAGGAGCAACAGTTTTACAGAAGCTTAGAGGTCTATGCTGGTGATGCGACGGATGCCCTCAAAAGCTACGGACAAACCGATATGGGCCTTAATGAGGTTTGTAATTTGGAGATAATTGCCTTAATTTTACTCTAAAAGAACGCTTCTATCAATGTTTTAGGTTCTTAAGGACTGGACCATGATGGAACCGCCGTATACCAAAGAGTTTCTGCAAGTATGCTTGGTATTAAGGTTTCACATTCAATTTCTCTTTTATTTTTTCCCACTTATTTGCAGGAGGCGTGCATTCCTGATAGCCTGGAAAGCCTACAACGTATTTATTTAAACAAAAATAGAACTAGAGAATAAAAATGTGTTAATATTAATGAATTAATATATTTAACTTCAAGAATAGAGAAAATGTCAAAACTTAAACAAATTAACAAAAGATTTCAAAACTTCATTAGTAACCTTTCTTTTAGAAAGTTGTAAGTGGAAAGTGAGTTATTACATCTTTAAAATATTCTGCAGCTCATCGAAGCGAACCGAATAGTTGTTAGATTCGGGGCAGCGAACTATTTCACTGCAAGTGACGGTGGAACCCACAATCAGATGCTGCTCAAGGCGCCTGACCTGCTCATCAGTTAGGTTTTCTGGCGAACCTGTTTGGAGGGACCAAAAGTGAACATGAATATATATTCTGTTGTCAATTATCAAAAGCTTACCAATCAAATCTAGTTCAGTGGTCATTACTGGGAATTTAAACTGTGGCGGATACGGACGTATGTCGCTCACATGGGTGGGCACAATATTTCCGTAATCTAGGAACAAAATACTGGGATATCCATCGCCCACCAGCTCCATCGAGAGACCGCGGGACCACTTGCCCTCGTATTTGGCCACGCACAGTTCATCTTTCCTAAATTAAAGAGAGTTTCATGATAATAAAGGAAACTTACAGGCATAGATTAACCTACGGTGGAGCGTAGAATGAGCACGTGCTTGGCGATTCGCCATAAGCCTGCATGTCGCGTTGTATTTTGGTAACCTCATAGGCCAAGTCCCTGAGCGTGCAATAAATGAGCCCAAATTTGAGGAGAGTGTTGTCCATCACAACCAATTCAATGTTCTTGCCAGTGGGCAAGGATATGTGTGGAAGATACTAAGCAAGGATTATCGACTGAGCGGTAAAGTGTTGAGTTAGCTTTTACTTACATCCTCCTTGAATCCCGGCTCCGACAACCGAGGCATCGTTGGCGACATGATAGTCTTGAGCAGACGGTTCAGGCTACCATTCTTATAGACCTCGGTGAGCACCGCGACCTGCATGTTCTTCTTAGAGTCGTACTCCTGCTTGGAGTACTTTAGTTTATACACCATCACCCCACTCAGCTCGTACATCGCGTCCCTGATATTGGGGCTCATGAAGCTCTTAGGAACTCCGCGCAACTGCACAGCAATGGGATAGCAAGGTAAGTCCGCGAGATAGGGGCTACATTGATAGAGGTCTTCTAAGTTTACGACCTCAACGTTTCCAAAATCGATGCACACCACAAAGATGTCTTTTTGATTTTCAACACAGAGCACCATGGCACGCGTGATCTCTGTCTCGAACTTAACGAGGACCATCTGTCCGAATCTCGGCAGACTCTGGAGCTTGACCGCCGCTTTGCCCTCAATCATTACCTCCGTAAGGACATTGCTATAGGCAACTGCGTCCTGGTGCTCAACGGAGCGCACATAGCAGACATTTGTCTGTTGGAATGCGGTGATTATAACCTTAGATCCGGACGGTGGCATTACGGGCTTTGGGAACGTGCGCCTAACTCTATCGGCAATCTCGAGTTCTTTGCCGGTGCCACAGATCTCCTCGTGCTCCTTGCTCACATCCTCGAAGCATGCCTCGTGACAGAAGGGCATATTGCAGTCCTTGCAGGACACATCCGTCCAATTATGACAGCTTACGCACTTGCGCAGCCCCATTTTATCAATCATATTACAAAGTTCATTAATGTTTTCGTCCTTCGCGCTCTTCTCCTCGACAAAAAAGGGTCTAAAAGAGATGGTACAGGTAAGAGGTGACAGAGAACAGGGGCAGTGGGAATACCTACATAGCAATGGATCTTCCTGAACGAAAGTGCACAGTGCAGTTCGTCTCCAGCCTATCCTCTTTGAGCACATAGGCGCCATGCCGCTCCAAGGCGAACTCGTACTTGACATTCAGATAGCGCCGATCGGGATCGTTGATTTTCAGAAGTGAACCCTTGGCGGCGTAGTCTGCCTTCGTCAGCAGCGGTGGCTGGATGAAGACAGGATGTTTTTGACCACCAGCTGAGGTGAATATGCTTCGCAACGAGAGATTAACCTCAGTTCGCTCAGTGATTGAGGGAGTTGGTCCTGGATCGGCAACTGGTACACTCTCATTCTCTGGCAGAAACTCGGGGGCTGGCCTGTGGCGACCGCGTTGGCAACTGATCAAGGATGGGTTGCGCTCCACCTTCGATTGCGCAGCCTCGAACGAACTGCAAAGGTTATAGTAAATAATAATCTTCACTGTTTCATATTCAAGCCTACCCAATGTTCTTGAAGTAGACGAAGAAAACTCGTGACATTGGACGATATTCCAGGTCCTGGACCAGATCTCTCCCAAAGAAGGACATAAGCAAATTTTCCGTTACAAAGTTTGAGGTCTTCTTCACCACCAGATATGGATATTTCTGCTGCCTTGCATTGCGGGCCCTTTTCTCTGCCTCGATGGTATCCTTGTATAAAACGGACTGCACCCCGGCGGGGGCTGGCGCCTTCTCGATCATATTCTGGCCCTCATCGTTGGTGTATTCATTATTAAAGTCCTGCTCCATGGGATTCCAGTCGGACCATTCCTCCGGGTCGAGCGACATCGTTTCGCCTTATATTCCAATACTTTTTGGAAATCTGACACCTGAATTCGAGGCGAACGCGTGCTTTTGGAAGACGAACTGCCAAACGGGCTTAAAAAGAGAATATTCTCGACTGCAGAACCAATATAATATATATCAGGGCAAAATAATACAGTTTACGAGTCTTTATATATAAACTACGATTGATTTTTATAGGCAGTAAAATTCGCAGAAAATCTTTTAAACATTAACAATTACCGATAGGCGGCACACTGATATTCGATTTATAATCGATAACGCGCGTTCCAGTGTGTACATATTTCCCGCATAGAAAACCAAGCCGTACATAAAAATTGTAAACAATCCGAAAATCTATTTAAAAAACAAGAAAAGATGGTTAAAAACGAGACAAACTTTGTGGTGGAGCGCATCATGGACAAGCGCATCACCAGCGACGGCAAGGTGGAGTACTTCATCAAGTGGCGCGGCTTCCCGTCGACGGACAACACCTGGGAGCCGGAGGAGAACTGCGACTGTCCGACGCTGATCCAGCGCTTCGAGGAGTCGCGGGCCAAGTCGAAGAAGCGCGGCGAGAAGAAGCCCAAGTGCGAGGAGATCCAGAAGCCGCGCGGCTACGAGCGCGGCTTGGAGCTGGCCGAGATAGTGGGCGCCACGGACGTCACCGGGGGCATCAAGTACCTTGTGCGCTGGCAGTACTGCGACGAGTTCGACCTGGTGCCCAGCAGCCAGCTGTCGGAGAAGGATCCGCAGATGCTGATCGCATACTACCAGAAGATGGCGCCGTACACGCGCCACATAGCGAAGCGGATGAAGGGCGTGCCGGAGGAGCTGCGCTCGGTGGCCTCGCGGACGAGTTACCCGCCCGTTAGCAGCGTTCCCGTGGAAGTTCACCAAGAGGTGGGCCAGCACCAGGACCAGGACCAGGCGGTTGAGCAGTACGGCATGGCCATGCCCGTCGACCAGGTGCCACAGCATCACACACCCATGGATCTCGCCGACGACACCGGCCTGGGAAATGTCGGACCTGTCGGAGTTTCCTATTCCATTCCGGTTCCCGGCGTTGGTCACATCGCCATCGATGTGCCCATGGCGGAGACCCAATAAGGACGCAATCGGACTCAACGGTTCACTATTTACTCTTAGCCCGTAAGTTAACTCTATGTAAAGCTATCTGAAACCGATGGGCTCGTCCAGATTGATGTTGCCCAGCTGGCCGGTGCGGAAGAAGTGTATGAACTTCCGGGCGGCCGCCAATAAATTGGTCATCACTTCCACCCTGCCGTCGTACTGTTTGACTTTGTGGAACAGCTCCTCGCGGTGGGCGTACTCCGCCAGCACGGCGCTGATGTTGTCGCTGGGTCCGGAGCTGAGGGACAACAGTTCCACGTAATCGTAGCGCCGGTGGCGATTCAGCCAGTAGAGCAGGTAGTCCGCTATGAGATCCTCGCCCACGATGTGGTCCGGCAGGCAGCCCACCAGGGCCAGCTTCATGCCCATCTCATCGTCCTTGATGGAGGGCTGCAGGATGCCGGGTGTGTCGATCATGTAGACTGGTGGGTTCTCCTGGATCTTGATGCGTTCCCCGACGGCCCGGGTGATTCCTGCCTCCGCCCCCACCCGGGCGGCGCTCTTTTTCTTCAGATGAACATTCCGCAGCACGTTGATGATGGAGCTCTTGCCCACATTGGGCACCCCGATGATCATGATGTTGTGTTCGGCCGCCTGGGTGCGGTTAAAGCGACTGCTCTCGCCCACAAGTCGTGTGGCCAGCGGGATGATGTCCAGCACGCCATGGTTGCGCTGATCCTTGCAGTTGGTAAACAGGATGTGCTTGAGTCCGGGCTGCTGCGACCTCAGCTGCTGCAGCACGCTTTTCTGCTGCTTTGCTCCCAGGAGATCGACTTTGTTCAGGACCAGAATGTGCGGTTTAACGCCACTTCCTGGGTGAACCAGAGAATTAAAGGAGTTCCCTTTGGTAAGTAAGACATTCGATTGACCCACCGGTGATTGTGTCAAAGAACTGGGAGTTCCTACCCGCCAGCGGGATGCGTGCATCGTGGATTTCCACAATACAGTCCACAGTACGCAGTTTCTGTTGGATTTGCCGTATGCCCTTGGTCATGTGGCCCGGGAACCAGTTGACGCGCTGCGTGGCCGGCAGTCGAAACGCATTGCGGAAGGGATTTAGCTGGGCTGCCATGGCACGGAGTCCATATAAAGCTAATTAAGACGTAAATAAGAAGGCACGCAACAGCTGTTACGTTGCGACGTAACCACCGCCAAGTAAGGTCACACTGGAAATTTGAATTTTTTGTTTTATAAAAATATATTTGCGGTTTAAATTTGAAAAATAAGCTTTCGACTCAACTACCCGTGATACACTTGCACAGCTCTCTTGTTGGATACCTCCACCATGTCTGGTTCCCGACCAAACTGATAGGTCAGCAGCTGGGCGTATTCCTGGAGCAACTTCCGCCAATAGCACCGCACATCCTCCATCCGCAGATGCAGCCAGACGAACTCGTGACCTCTCTCGGCAATCTCCTCCGCCAGGTCATCGTGCTCACGCAGATAGAGCAGTAGATCCGCCAGCTCCTCCACGTCAGCACCGCTGGCTACCGGAACGTAGTGCACCCAAGGTTTCAGTTGGTTGTAGAAGAACTCCTGCCACTGATCGCCCACGTGGATGACAAGCGAGCGACAGAGCAGGATGTGCCGGAGCCGGAAGCTGGCGGCCACGCCCGGGAAATTGAACAGGTACTTGTACTGACAGTGCTCTACCAGAGGCACCTCTTCGGCGGGATCAGCCCCGAGCGTATGTGCAGCGGATTCGCTCACCACATGCACCGTGTACTGGGCATCGACCAGGTCCGGGGATCTGCGCGACAACAGCACCAGATTGTCGCGATCTGGGGAGGATCGTGAACCCCGAAAGAAGCCCTTCGAGTGCTTTGTATTCCAAGGTATCCGCGCCGCCCTAGCTGCCATATGCTGACGCATCCAGTCCCAGCGACCCAGGCCGTGTGGATAGTCCTGCAGGATCGGGGCATAGACAGTCCAAAACGACCAAGCTGGACACATAATGTCCAGATGCTGCTCGGTCGTCGAGTACGAGAAGACGGGACCACTTAGACCCGATAGAAAGTGAACTTGCGGCCAGTCTCGCACATTAAGCACGAATTCCAGGTCCGGCAGATCGAGGGCCATGTCCAGGAGCAGTTCCTCCACACTCTCACAGCGCCTCGGATGGGAGCAGTTCTCCTGTCGATAGATTCGACCACGAATTACCTGGTAGAAGGTGCCGAAACGTCTGGACTGCCTCATCATGGCCGGTGTGATCATGCTGCCCTTATACGGCTCTAAGCTCCTTTGGATAGTCTGGACATGGCAGAGACACTTCGGATCACCAGGCTCACATGGTCGATAGTCCGCCAGGGCCCGCAGGATATACGGAACAAAGTCGTAGCTAACTGGGAGATTCATAATACGTAATATTATCCATTTGGACAAACCCAATTGCTTACACTTGGGTTCAGGGTCTGGCGATAGTGCAGAGCACTTGTCCTCGACGGTGAAGAGGGCTTGCGGAGCACAATACAGGAGCAGGGCTCCCACGAAGAATAATCTCCTCTGCAGGGTCGTCATTGCCATAATTTTGTTAATCTTACATGTTTTTCTAAATACTTTTAATAGAACTTTGAGTCATAATACAAATTTCTGGATTCTAAAAGTAATAAACTGAAAATTGCTTCAAAGTAATCCTACTAACTTCTATATTTTCTGTTAGGAATGTTATTCTTTTGTGAATGTTTTTAAAAATGGAACTGCGTTGATGGAGATTCTGAGCTTAACACTTAAAAGAATAGATTCAATTTTCGGAATGCTGGTAATAAATTAGCAAAATCACAAAACTGCCTTACAGGCTGTAATTTACAGCTCATCCTTGCCGTGGCCTATGCGGATTAGGTGATCTTCCGGCTGCACCTCGTAGTTGAGCAGCTTTACATAGCTCTTGAGCAGCTTTCGCCAGTAGCACTTGATGTCCTTCATGCGCAGATGATGCCAGACGAAGTCGTATCCCCGCTGAGCGATTTCCTGAGCCAGGGCATCGTTTTTTCTGAAGAACAACAGCATCTCCTCGTATTCCTGCTGGCTGGGATAGCTCTTAAGGGGGACATAGTGAACCCATGGCTTTAGTTGGTCGTAGAAGAACTCCTGCCATTCATCGCCCACATGAAAGACCAGCGACTTGCAGAGGAACAAGTGCTTAAGCCGGAAGCTGGCAGCCACTCCGCGGAAATTGAACAAGTACTTGTACTTGCAGTGATCCTCAAAGGAGACCTCGTCGGCTGCCGGCGCATCCAGAGTGTCCTTGGGTGACTTCCAGCCCTGATTCTTGGTGTACTGAGCCTCTACCAGCTCCGGACGTCGCCTTGAGAGAAGGATAAGAGAATCCCGCTCGTCGGAGGTGCGCGATCCACGAAAGAAGCCGAGTTCCCGCTTCTGCGACCAGGGAATGGCAGCTGCTCGCTTCTCCAGCTTATCGCGCATCTGGTCCCACCGTCCGATGCCCCGGGGATGCAGTTTGGTCGCAGGTCCTCCGGCCCAGAAGGTCCACGCAGGATACATGATGTCGCGGTACTCCTTCGTCTTGGAAAACGAGAACACGGGACCTCTGGCACTGTTGCCCCAGGCGGAGTTCAGCTGCGGGTAGTCCCTTGTGTTTATCACCAAGTCCATGTTGGGTAGCGTCGCCACCAATGGCAGGAGGAAGTGCTCGATGCCCTGGCAGCGGGCAGGGAACATGCAGCTCGGATCCCGGTACAAGCGGCGCTCATACACCTTGTATTTAGTGCCGTATCTCGCCGCACTTTCGATCATTTGCCGGGTGACACCTGTTGACTTGTACGGTGCCAGATCCCGCTTCAGAACTGCCGTGTGGCAGGTGCAACCAGCATCCTCTTGATCGCTGCTGCAGGGCTCATAGCCGGCCATTGCCTTATCGACTTGCCGGCGGATCTGGAAGCTAACTAAATGGTGGAGAGTGAGTTAAAAATTAATATAAAGCCGGCAACAAGTTGCTCACATTCATCCTGGTTTTCGCTCACGGGTTCACTTTGGCTACAGGATTTCTGGTCAGGGCTGCAGAGACCCTCATCTCCTGCAGCTGCTTCTACTCCAAAACTAACTAATAATACAAATATTAAACTTTTTATCATCATTTTGTTGAGGTAAACAAATTTCTGATTTGTTTTTATTGCCGATAAACACATCTCCATAGCAGCTGGTCACACTTAAATCTATCGCTCGGTCGCGATAGCGAAAAGTCTGGCAACTGCAAATGCATAACTATCTAAGAGTGACCAGTTACTGTGAAGGGGGCAATCTTTTTTAATAAAAAAAGAAAACAAGGGTAACATTGTCAGAAAACCAACAAGAAACGTCGAAAGTTTTCTCCGTGTTAAAACCATTTAATAGCCAAATTACTAACGAAAAAGATAAGAAAACGACGATTTGCGATCCGCAAATTATGCGTGCGGCACCCAGTGCATACGAAACCACGTAGACCCAACGAACGCGAGTGTTTAGACCACCTGCAGCAACAACAACCACACTGCACATAATTTACACGAAATATATTTGCAAAAACCACAACAACAAAAGACGCCGCGGAAGGGAGTTGACATAACTGCGAATGTACGAGGGAAAAGTAAATTATAAAAGGCAGTGTGGTGAAAAGTAATTTTGGCAACGAACGCCAGCCCTACCACTGAAAGGAAAACTGCAAGCGCCAATCGGAGTGGGAGTGGCACTTGCGGAACAGGAGGAGGCGAAAGAAAAACACACACACACAAGCTCCGAATACCCCCATGAATGTTGTTTTGTTGAGAGACAATTGCCAAAAAGCAGCAAAATCCAGCTGAAAAAGGTAATTTCATCTGCAACTGTGCGTAATATTTGTTGTTTTTGCGACCGTTCGTGTGTGTGTGTGGGCGTACTACGTGGGCGCCTGTCTGTGTGTCTGTGCGAATAACAGTTAATTGAGCACTCATCGATTTTTTGTCCAGGCATTTTGTTATTGGTTGCCGCTCATTGTGGCGGCTGCTGCTGGTGGTGCAAAAGCAACTTAAATTCATTTCACCTCACGATCGCCTCGCCAGATAAAACCGTTGGAAAAGTTGCCAGCCGTCGTCATTAAGTTGATTTGCTGCTGATGCTGTGATTTAATTTATACCCATTCGCTGGCATTTGGATCGCTTTCGAGCTCCAGTTTCCTCTATTCCGTCCCATTCCCATTCCAAATGGGTTTCTCATCGCCACCGGATTTGATTTTCCTCGCCGAATATCGTATCGCTTTCGTTTTCACATCGGACCGCGTCAAAACGTTGCTTGTTTTTATGTTGGGCCGCGACCTAGGGTCGTACTAAAGCCGCCCCTCTCCCCAACCCCCTTGAAGTCCATTGCGAGCACCTGAATAATTAGTGTCGAGTTAATAACTTGATAATTATCGCTAGCCATGAGCGAGGTTCGCAGCAGGAGTTTCTTGGACATCACAGTTAAGCTTCCTTAACAGGAAACCTATAGGATAACTTAATGAAGATCTACTTTATTTATTCTTTAACAAAAATTGTTCCTTGATATATAAAGTAGCTTGAAAGTTGCACTTCGCAGTTGAAAATTGCCTTTAAAATAAAGTTAAAAGTACCGAAGTATATTAGATTACTGTTGATTGAACTATTTAGTTGTTTAAAATATTAGTTATGCCAGTTGACTTTATTATATTATTTAATTTCGAGGGTCCTGTAATTTTATATACAAAAATATACATTATTTTAAAGGTTTCCAACTTTTAAACTGTCGAATCTGCTGCCAAACAGCTTACTTTCTTAAAAGAGAACTTGTAACTTCCCTCGGTTTCTAGATATCTGCATTAATATGGCAAATCTTAATTATATTAACAGCTTAAATTAGGACAAACCCGATGTAGGAAGTTTGCTTGCAGTTGTATATATCAGTGACTAAGATATAACTCGGTTACCTTTGTTGTGTTTTCGTCAAACCCGTTTCGAACATCGTATCGAAATACAGAAATGAAGAAAAACAAAAACTAAAAAAACATCAACAGTAATCCGAGCTTGACGCTGACAAAAAGCTTCGCTTTTGTTTATATACATAGCGTCATAATCAAGCTTTGGACTCTGAAGTCACACGTAAATCTCTGCGCATTGAGACGTATCGATGCGATTGGGTTCGACCTCAGGCCGTGTCTTTGCATACGCTTTTCCAATCAATGACGGCGGCGGCTGCTCCCCTTTGATTCTTGGGAGGAGAACTACAACTCATTTGCATTTCAATGGCGTGGAACCCCGTGCACGGAGTTCTTGGGCTTCTAATGACCCTCGATTGATTTCCATTTGGGCAGCCTTTCTCGCTTGTGTAATGCCGGAAGTCGTTATAAATTCTAATATCACGAAGATATCGTATAGATAAAAGAGTTTGCCTGTTTACCAACTAGCTTCTGCCAACTGGCCAGTGCCCGTCCGCCTTTAACAGCTGCCATTAGACGGCAGGCACGCAGTCTGGCACAATGAATTATGTATTCCTTCGGGCAGGCAATGACTCAACCCCCGCCCAAAACCACCCAGTTGTACTCCGACTCCCATGCCGCCCCCGGGTTGCATGCCTAACCCAACCAAAATGATTCATCAAAACCTGGCGTAGGCAGCCTATGCAGATTCCCTACCTTTATGGCCGCCAAATGGCTGTAACACATTTTCATTATGCTCTGCCCTCGCTCTCCCCATTTTCAGCCGCTCTCATTTTACCATCACTTCCTGGCTGGCAGTGCGCCTGCGCGTTGGAAAACCGCTTTTCCAGAGAGCGGTAACTTTTACCTTGAGGTGTGTTTTCGATTGCCAGGGCTGGGTGACTTTTGCATAGTTCCCTGAAATGGAATAAAATTTGAAGTATATTTTCATATTTCAACGATTGCATGGAGATATTTGTACTCAAACCTAGATCTAGATTGATATATGCTCGTAGTTAATTTATTTTAAATCAAGAGTTTATTAGAGGTAATAATATCTCCGTTCCCTAACGTTTTAGAATATTTCCGAAGCACTTTTAGCTATTCAAGATCTCCAAGAAGGAATAAACTACAGTTTTCACCTCGGAGACAAATAGTTTTCAAAAATTTCCCATTTATCCCGTCTTGTTAATTCAATTGGGCACACTTTCCTTCTTTGAAAGATAACTGAAAGTTGGCTACCGTGAAAAGTATATATCTTAATTCGCTGCGCATTGCATGTCCATTTAAGTTGGCTTTTTCGGTATTCTTTGCTCGGCCTCGTTGGTTACCATATTGCGTGTTCGCTGATTGACCGCCACTAGATCATTAGCTCATCTGTGCGCGAATGTTAGGTAATTGGCTAATACGATACTGCAACTATGTATGTCGGCCGATGTCTGATTGTGTCATTAACCTCGGAACGGGTTCTCTGCGCTGCTAGTTGGAAAAATCATTGCGTTTAGCGGCGGGGCTAATCTGCATAGAATGCGGATCGTCTTGGAAATGTCAACCCCCCAGGAAACCAGTTTCCTCCACAGTTGCTAGTGGGCCAGGCCAAAGCACGATCGGGCGCATGCGTGACCGTTCGTCGCTTTGGGCTTACTTGGTTCTCCCCTCGGCTTTTTGTTTACTTTTCGGTTATTGATCGGAGAGCGCACGATTCGATTTTCCGTCCGCTTATCATCACGCACACCAACGCGTAGAGCTAAATACTCGGGCTCTAGTCATGGGCTGGCTGTGTGTCATGCCGCCGTCGGCTATCAGCCGGAGCGCACAGTGCTCCAGTTTTGCTGACTTGCAGTGGCTCTCTCTGAGCATCTGAGTATCGCTTGTCCGCCGGACATTGTTGCTTAGGATACCCTACAAGTGAGTCTCTTACTTCAGCTGTACATTTGTTGAGAATATTAAAAACTTATTGCTCAGTGCTCTTTGGAACTATATAAAGCAGACAGCTCTTTTGGGTGCCTACATTTTATAGGGCAGTAAAAATAAGGCGCGTTTAAGGTCTTTTACCTTGAAAGCTTTAAATGTTGTCTATAATCGTAAGTGAGTTTTCCAGGTATTTATTTTAAGATATCTTAGAGTTTCGCTTTTTACTGACCAAAAAAATAATCCAAATATAGCTAGCACAGTTAAGGAAATGTAAATTAGTTTCTTAATTAATAATTTAAATTTGTGTCGACTTCCGTAGAAATTGCATAAGTAATTTCCGGCTAACTTTTTTTATTTGCTTTCTGACTAAATTAAATTAAAAGCCAAAGTAAGCTAAAATATATTAAAATATATTTTCCTTACAATTCAACACCACTACAACTATTTCAAAGTATTAATATTTGTTGTAAAATATTTATTCTTTCCTATCGTTACGGGCTGTCAAGATTTTCTGTTTGTTTTAGTTTTTCGTTGTGTATGACTTTTGGGACTTATAGATAAGACTCACTGAAGATATTTCTGTTTTTGGTATTGTATCGATCTAATAGATATTCTTGAAAATATACATATATTTTTGGGACATTGATTTATACATTCAAAATAATAATTAAATTTATGACATTTTTTTTTATTAGCTTCTGTACCCATTTCACTATGTTTTTTCTTTCTGTGTCTCAAAATCGGTGGCCCGCCGCTGGCTGCTCTGCCACCGCCACTGCCTATGCTGCGCGGACAGCGCCAGCATAACTGGCGGAGTGAGAGCGTGAGAGCATGAGCATGAGCGGAGCGCCCAAGTGAGCTACACAGCGGCGCCAGTGCCACACATCGCCATCGACGGTCGACGACGCAGCTGCTCGGTGGCCTGAGTGGAGTGACTACTCGTGGTTCGGTGCGACTCGGTCGGAGCAAATCGCCTTATCGTGTGTATCCCCCCGTGGAATTTGAATCTGAATTCTTTATTTCTGCGTTGCCCAAGTCGCTTTGTTCGCTTCGCGTACGATAAAGCAATTGTTAAGCTGAAATACGCCGTGGACTGGCTTTGCACTTTTGCACGCGACTAATTGCCAAATCGATAAGTCCTGGGGCCAGAGGCAAGGGAAACTCACCACACCCACTTGGCCCGAATGCCATCTCGCGAGGGGAAAGGGCCGTGTGCCTTTCCATTTCCAGTTTAGTGCGTGAAGTGCATTTCGAAATCATTTTTGTGTGAGAATTTAGTTAAACTCGGTGGCTGGCGGCTTGCCTTGTGTTTTTTGTGCTTAATAAAATTATCAATTGTTTACGCTTTGACGCTGGAACAAAGCCTGCGAAAGTATCCGACGGATACAGTCTATATACACTTGATAGAAGGGATTTCCCACATTCAACCGACGAAGATTTATGTTTTGAAAAGGTAATTGGCGTTTTCATCAGCGAATCAGCCACCAGTTTGAGTTTGTTTTGGAAAATCGATTTTTACAACGAGAGCGAGCCAGAGCGCTGCTCTCTTTTCCGCCTCTCAGCTGTTTCTCAGCCAGAATTTCGGGGGTGGTGCTGCTGCTGCTGGTGTGAGGTGGTCTTCCAGCACCGTTTCCTTGACACGCTACCTTTACCCGCAGATACCCGCTTTTTTTTCTGCGGGCTGTGTGCAATTGATTCCGTTCCCCAATTGCCCGGCACTGAGTCACTGGCCCGCGCTCCCCAATATGTGGCCCAAACGGTTGCAAATGCCATTTCGAAAGCACAACAGCTGCCAGCTGGCGGAAGAGGGTTGTTCCATGCGGTGGCCACCCTCCTGGTTGCCGGGAAAGTTTCTGCAAGGAAACCCCTTAGGTTTGGCCCTTATTTATGGATGTCGACCCTTTTGGATCACCCCCAAGGAGTGCAGGCCGATGCCTTCTGTTAATTAAACACGTATGCAATATTTATGGAGTTTCAGGCTTAATCAGATTTGCTGCCACACCGCAAAAAAAGCTGTTACCATGTCTGTTTCATTCTAGGTGAATCATGTGTACAGGTACCATGTGCATATGTTATTTTTATAGCTGTCTGCTCATTTATTGTTTAACTAGAAAAAGTAAAGGAACTAAAAAACGCTCAACAATATCATTAAAATTTAAAATATTTAATATATTTCCGAAAGATTACCTTGTTTTGGGGTGTGTCAGTAATCTCTTACAGCCTAATTTTTAAATAAAATCTCTGTTTTATTGTAACAGAAATCTCTTCAATTTTAACATTATTTAAGTTGCCAAGATAAGAATCTTGTGAAAACGACAGGCATATCAAGTGTTTTTTAAACCAACATACTCTAAATTCTTTAAAGATTAATGTGCATATAAAGATAACAAAGATACCCCCTTGTCTGGGAGTTTTCTGGTACTTTAAAGTACTGGTACTTTTAAAAGTATTTTTCCGAATCTAAAAATTATAGAAGTACCCCATTGATTGAGCAATTTTAATGACATTTTCCTCTATTCAGACCCATGGTGCCGCCTCTCATTTGTAATGCCTTAGAATAATGACAAATTGTTTTGGACAAAACTAAATATGGGCGCTCCTCGCCGAGAAAGAATTCAATTGAATGAGAAATAAATTTCATTACTTATGGCTCGCCAAAGTCGCATGTAAAGTATTTATAACCCGTACATATTGCACGGTGAATAAATGGAGGCCATATATGACAGCCCAGAGGCGTCGCCGCCCACATGCGAAGTTGCCGCAGAGATATAATAATAACTCTGAAGCAATATGTGTCGAGATATGTACATATAAGCACGTTCCCCGAGCTTCGCTCTCATTTATGCCCCTCAGCTGTCCCGGGCCCAGCGTAAACAGTTTTGAGTTACAAAAGTGTTTGCACCGAGATTCGTATGATATATGAGCTCCTTCTCCAGCTTCCCTGGGAACGATGGAGGGACGAGCGACCTGTCCAGACCACAAATGAAGTAATGCACAGGCACTTTTACCGTCTGCAAACAGTTTTTCTCTACTTTCCGGCCACACCTGCTGGCCATCCATTGATCTACGTTTGGCCTGGTTGGTGAGTTGGCCACATTCAAGATCAATTTGTTGGAATGCCGCTCGACATGTGTAGAACCACTTAGTTAGAAGTATTTCCACTCATCCCGCCCGCTGCCGTTGTTTGTTTTCATGGAAACTAATGTAAAGACATTTTCGAATTTGGGTTAAAAATGTGTGAATGAAATATTGAATCGGTCCTCCGACGCACACACTATCAAGAACGGGCCAGCAAACGTGCCCGGGGGATTCGGCGGCAGTGCTGCTCTTTTGGAGTCACTTGGCATAGATTGGTAATGCCACTCGAAGACCCGAGCTGGCTGCCAGGCAGGCGGACCGACAGACAGAATACATTGATAGTAGGGGCCAGGAAACTGGGTCATTTGCCTAGCGTCTGTCTTGTTTAAATACTTGTGCTTGATTTATTGGGGACTTTGTAAAGTTGATTAATCAAATTGACTCGTGCGCTCAGTTTATTTCTGGTTTCGTTTTTGTCCACTGCATTTTTTGTCGATTTTTCTCACATTTTCATTTGGCTTTCGGATTGTCTTCCTCTGAAGTCGGTGCCGATGTAAGCTTTGTCAAATTTATAGCCTTTAAGAGGGGAATGCATGTGATGATATGGTGGAAATATATGTTGCATAACTAATGCAAGCATGTATGCATATGGGACTCGACAATCTCCACCATTGTGTCTGTAGATAAAGCTTCATTAAGCCGCTTTCATGGAAGCAAAACCGGACTTGTAAAAGGTAAAGGATTCCATAGGGAGCCACACCTTGTATTAAATCCGCTTATAGGCGTAGGCGTTTCTATTCTGTTTCTGCTTAAATGCGATTCTGGGAAGGAATAGCCACAGTCCCTTTGATTGCCATATGCAAAGCTCCTTTGCATCGTTATTTTTTATGGATTATCTGTTAATTATTGCTTATTGGCTTTCCCAAAGCTTCCGTTTCATGCAGTCTCTTTCTCTTTTCGCTGATTAGCTACCAACAAACGGCGCCGACGACGCCAATTTGATGGCTCTCGTCTCGACAATGTCTGATAATTGTGGGGGAAGCGAGATACTTAAAGGTGCCGCGGGAGTCGGAGTGGCACAAGACATTTGCCTGGAATTCCGCGTCACTTTATGACCGTTGTGCGAACATTTTTCCCATTTTGTTTTGCGGCGGCCATAATGATATACCCGAGGCCATGGCATCTTTTTCCTATGAATGTAAATTGAAAATTACTTTGCTGGGGCTCTTTTATTAGGTTTTTGTTTTCTCTTTTTCTTACTTCTTGTGTCTTTTTGTCTTTTAAGCGATTACATACTAACTTCCTCCATTATTTAAAGCGATAATGCTTTTTTCCCGACCCATGACGCATCGATTCGCCAAATTGTATGCCATTTTCGCACAACAGTAATTGATGATACGCTCCAAGAGCTTACAGAATATTATGCACTGGCCATGGTGCACTTCCGTTCCATTTGAAATCAGTGAGATGCCTAACTGCGATATGCAGCAAATGGAATGCACTCAAAAAATGGTTCTGCTAACTCAAATCTCAAGGGAAAAATTTGATAATGATTATATGAATAAATTAAATAAATAAATAAATAATAAATAAATTATATCTCAAACACTAGGCAAATGTTGATTTTATCTGGAATCAGTAAAGGTTAATTAAAAGAGAATTATCTTATATAATTTTTATATATCTTTCAGTCATCGATTATTATTATTTATCTATATTTAAGAATTAAGGTTTATTTTATGCTTGTTGCCAGATTCTAACAATTTTCTTATATATCTTTGTCGTTGCAGGTAAGCTTAATGTTACCCAGCGGAAATGCGTGCGTCCCGCATCCGCATCCCATATGGCCACGAGCAATCGATTGACGGTTCAAGGTCGAGAGATCTACCCACTTGCGATGGTTGGGTATTAACAAGCGGCCATATCTCTTACTGAAAATGCTTGGAACGAACGCTGCGTGCTCGAGTGCCTATAACCCAGCCCAGGCTGGAGACACGTCGAGCTGTGTTCAAGAGTTTCGATATTTAAAGAAATCTATGCCTGCAGTTTAAGAAATCGATCGAGCTTAATAAGTCTTTGCAGCCTGGTCTCTTAAACCCTCTGAATTAATTTATACAACATATTAAGCAAGATTGTAGAATTTGTTCTTTAAAAATCTCCATTCAACTGGCTTTTACATTTCTATTCCCGCCAAAGTGAGCACTGAAGACTTCTACACTCCAATCAACAACTCCACTCTTGACTTACTTTCCAAGTATTTTATTTCCGTCATCAGTCATCAGTAAACTAAACACTTGTCCCCGCTGTTCATTGGCGTGCCCAGATCACAGCCAAATTCCCGCCCGAACTCAGCGGAGTTGCTCAGGGGTCCATTCACGTCCCATCTCTCAGGTGTGTGCCGCATCAGAGGCATCGAGTCCAGAATGGCTTCTTGATTGTCCTTTGCCCAGCACTGCGACTGCGCAAAGTAAAGAAAGAAGAGCTGCGTGTTGCTAAAGTTCAGCTGTGGAAGAGTTTTCTTCTCCAGGAGCGGACCCAGCCTGTAGTCCTGCTGCTCCAGCCACTCCAAATAGGCCTTAAAAGCAATGTTAAGACCACTGCCCGCGGCTATGATTTCTTTTAGTCTTGTGGCACTCCGGAACTCTCCTGGTTGATTGTACAGATAGCTACCGTACTGAGCCCGCTGACATTCGGTTACGTTTCGATACCCAGCCATGGTCAGCTCATTCCACTGGTTCCATTCGTCGTCAACGAATGCCAGGACCAAGGTACTGGCCAATCGCTGACCCAACAAGGCGTACTTAAGGGCTTTTGGATAGTAGTAATTGTAGTAAGGGGACTGGAGCAAACCCCATCCAACTAGAACTGCCTGTTGGCGGGGATCCAATGCAGTACGTACTTCGAAGGCGTCCAGAGAATCATCTAAGTCCTGACCATTATAACTTTCCCTTAAGCTTTCAAACTCCTGATCTGATCGATATTTAAGAACAATCTCTAAACGGCTCCAGTAGTCCTGTCGTTTGTGGAACTGCAAGTCGGAGAGATCTAAATTCTTGTAATCCGGAAATAGGAGTCGGTACTGAGAGAGTCTTGACCTTGCTGTTCTGCGATCGCTCTCATCCAGCCATTCCGCATGCATTAGCTGCTCGAAGGCTTTGATAACATCGCTAAAAATTGCATCCAGGTCGTGTTTGGCATTGTCACGCCGCACCTGGCGCTGGAACATCTCGCCCAGAACTTGGGGAAAGAGTCGCTGGATCACGTGAACGCACTGGCGAGCGCGCTGCGAAGGAGGCTCTTCCGGAGGCTGATTGAGCTCGTTTAGTGCTACGTAGATAATGTACCAGCTGAGAGTTATATGGTTGTTGGACTTTATAGTCCTTATAAGATGCTTTACATACTCCGGTGATCTGAGGTGGACTGCACCTAGATATTGGTTTTCTAAGATTAACTCCACAAATAATTTAAAGTCCAACAGATTACCCATCTCGCTAGTGAGTTCGGTGAGAGTCATTCCCCCTTTTCGGCGATTTAATTGTCTCTGAGCAGTTCGAGACCGAGCTCTGTAAAGGGGAAGTACTCTTGGCGATTCATCCTCGGGCTCTTGAATATCTTCCACCCGCATTCCCTTGCAGAGTTCAAATTCAAAACGCACTATGTCTCCTCCAAAGCGCCACGCTTCTCCAGCCTCCATAGCAAACCAATCCTGCATGTTTTCCGCCACCTGTTCTTGCACCTTCTCATAGATCTCTTCCTTAACCCGATCTCCGTGGGTGACAAAAGCATTGCAGTGCTCCTCCGGAATAATGGTGAGCTTCGGCTCCCCAAAGAATATACCGTTTCCCTTCGACTGCTGCAGGTTCTGATCGATTTCCAGTCCTATAAGTATGTCCAAACCGTATTTCCTTCTCAATTCGGCCAGAGTTTGTAGCCACTGACGATTGTGTTGCCAATTGGAGTTCTCAACATTGCGTAATCCTCCATTGTCCTGGAGGATCTTCTTCAGGAAGTGGCTCCTCTCAGTGGCATTTCCCTCCACGGCCACACAGGAATCGTAAAAGGCTCGAACTTTTCTCACATTCGCCAAACTCTGCCCACTGTAGCCGTTTGGATGATGTTGCGGTGGCAGCGGTTCGGTGAGCAGCTGCTGCAACTGTTCCGAGATTCGATTCTCCATCAGTTCCTGGGCGGTGTGCGGGCTGTGATAGCCACCCCAGTTGCCGCAGGCGAACTCGAAGAAATCCGTGCAGGGATCCGCGCTCAGGTTTATGTACTTGTGCATATCCAAGGACATCCGTTGACGCACCGTTTGCTCATCTTGATAACCCGGCTTGTTTCTCGGGCGGACTCCAGTCACGCCGAAAAGCTGGATGCCGTTCAGTAGCAATGTTAGAAGCGCACTCCAGTCACCGCTCCTCGAAGATCTCATCTTGGCGTTGAAAAGTAGACTAAAATGCGCAGCTCGTGGGGTTGATAATAAACAAACCCGGCTTACACCTGAGAGAACCGCGTCCAGAGTGCTCTCATCACCTACGGCTTATCGCCAAAGCTCGGAAAGTAAACAATCTCTGCCTCAGTTCCCGAGAACTTGGCATTGGGAGATAAACAAAAACGAGCCGCTTGGAGATAGCCTTAGTCTAGTTGAAATAGATTTTCACTTTCAACCAAACTAATCGTTTTCCGCCAATAATAATTCAATATCTCCAGTTGTATCTACTTTATTTTCTAGGTATTTCATCAGTAAACCAAACACTTGTCCCCGCTGTTCATCGGCGTGCCCAGAGCGCAGCCGAACTCCCGTCCGAACTCCGCCGTATTGCTCAGTGGTCCATTTACGTCCCATCGCTCCGGTGTGTGCTGCATCAGAGGCATCGAGTCCAGGATGGCTTCCTGGTTGTCCTTCGCCCAGCAACGTGACTGCGCAAAGTATAGAAAGAACAGCTGCGTGTTGCTGAAGTTTAGCTGGGGTAGAGTTTCCTTTTGGAGAAGGGGACCCAGCCTGTAGTCCTGCTGCTCCAGCCACTCCAAATAGGCCTTGAACGCAATGTTGAGACCACTGCCCTCGGCTATAATCTCCCTTAGCCTCGTGGCATTCCGGAACTCTCCCGGTTCATTGTACAGATAGCTACTGTACTGAGCCCGCTGGCATTCGCTTACGTTGCGGTATCCCGCCATAGTCAGCTCGTTCCATTGGGATGTGGCTTGTGGGTGACGGTTCCATCCCTCGTCGTCGAAGGCCTGGACCAAGGCGCTGGCCAATCGCTGACCCAACAGGGCGTATTTGAGTGCTTTGGGATAGTAGTAATTGTAGTAAGGTGGCTGGAGCAGACCCCATCCAACTAGAACTGCCTGCTGGCGGGGAGCCAACGCTGCCCGCACTTCGAAGGCATCCAGAATGCCATCCAAGTCCTGCCCGAAATCGTTACCGTTCAAGCTTTCAAACTGCCGCCTGGAGCGATATTTGAGCACAATCTCTAAGCGACGCCAGTAGTCGTCCTGTTTCTGGAACTGCAAGTCAGAAAGGTCCAAACTCTGGTAATCCGGAAGCAGGGCGCGATACTGGGAGAGTCTGGTCCTGACCGCCCTTCGATCGTTCTCGTCCAGCCATTCCACACGCATCTGCTGCTCGAGCGCTTTGATTATATCGCGAAAAACTGCATCCAGGTCGTGCTTTGCATTGTCACGCTGCACCTGGCGCTGGAACATCTCTCCCAAGACTTGAGGAAAGAGTCGCTGCGTGACTTGGACGCACTGGCGAGCACGCTGCGAAGGTGGCTCTTCCGGCGGCTGGTTGAGCTCGTTGAGTGCCACGTAGATAATGTAGCCACCAACAGTCAGTCGGTGGTTCGTCTTCACTGTTTGTATTAAATGCTTTATGTACTCCGGGGAACGCAGGTAGACAGAGTTGGAATATGGATTCTCTAGGACTAGCTCCACAAACATTTTAAAGTCCAAAACATTGCCCATTTCATTGGTCAGCTCGTTGAGATTCATTCCTCCCCTCTGGCGGTGCAATCGATCCTGGCCTGTTCGCGAGCGAGCTCCGAACCTTGGTCCGGCATTGGGCGGCAGGGATTCCTCCTCGGGCATTTGAATATCCTGCTCCCTCATTCGCTTGCAGAGCTCAAATTCAAAGCGCACGATGTCTCCGGCAAAGCGGGACGCTTCTCCCGTGACCACGCCGAACCAATCCCGTAGGTTCTCCGCCACCTGCTGTTGCACCCGCTCGTAGACCTCGTCCTGTACTTGGGCACCTTTGGTGGCCACAGCATTGCAGTGCTCTTCGGGAATTATGGTGAGCTTGGGCTCTCCGAAGTAAATGCTGTTCCCCTGCATGTTCTGCAGGTTCAGATCGATTTCCAGTCCCAGAAGAATGTCCAATCCGTATCTCCGCTTCACATCGGCCAGAGTTTGAACCCAATGGCGGTTGCTCTGCCAATTGGAGTTGGGAACATTGCGCAAGCCGCCATTTTCCTTAAGGATCTTTGTGAGGAAGCGGCGTCTCTCGCCGGAATTTGCTTCCACGGCCACACAGGATTCGTAGAAGGTTCGAGCTTTCCTCACATTCGCCATACTGGGTTCACTGTAGCCATTTGGGTGACGCTGCGGCGGCAGTGGCTGTGTGAGCAGCTGCTGCAACTGGTCCAAGATCTTGGTCTCCATCACTTGCTGGGCGGTGTAAAGTTCGCCCAGCCGCAGCTGCCGCTTGTGGTAGTCTCCCCAGTGACCGCAGGCGTACTCGAAGAAATCCGTGCAGGGATCGGCGCTCAGGTTCATGTACTTTTGCATGTCCGAGGCCATCACTTGGCGCGCCATGTGCTCCTCCCGAGTATCCGGCTTGGCTCCGCCCTGCATCTGCATTCGAGGGATACTGTTAATATTATTGTACCGGGCTCCAGTCACGACGGAATCCTCGATTCCGTAGAGAAGCAGCCACTTGAGGAGCACACTCAGCCAAGCGCTTCTGGTAGCTCCCATCTTGGCGTTGAAAAATCGACTGAGCAGCGGTGTTTCGAGGCTTGATAAGCGGCGGATCGGAAGCTTCCACGGGCTGGGACTTGAACCTGCGAGAAGTGGGTCAAGTTCGCTCTCTGTCCCAGGAGGTTATCGCACCCAGCGACGCTCTGAAATCCGCGAGAGAAGTAAACAAACCTGGCCGCACGAGCCGAGAACTTGGCATTAATAGGAAATCAAAACGAATCGCTTGGGGACAAGGTTTTCCTCCTATCAACGAATGTTGTAATTCCCTCGCCACAGAAGAAGGGGTATAACTTTACACAGAAATAAAAGCAGCCTAATGTGTGTTTGTATTAGCAAAAGGGAACAATTCTAGAGATTTCTATCCTAATAGAAACAAAATCGTTGCATTTATTTGCATATTCTTCAGATTATATATTTATATTGTTATTTGTACACCAATCTATCTTAATATATGCTGCACTTGGTGGCAGGGTTCATGGGCGAACCAATGGGGCACCGAAAGTCCCTAGCGAATTCCACCGAATTGCGCAAAGGTCCGTTCACTCGGAGTCGCGTCCAGGTGTGATTCTGTCGCGCACTGTAGAGCCATCCCCCAGCTGCCGTTTGTTCATCTTTCGGACGAAACTCCTCCAGATCGCAATGCTGCTGGGCATAGGCCACGAAGAAGAGTGCTGTATTTGTGTAATCCACTCCCGGTAGCGTCTCATTGAGCAGGATGTCCAAGTCGTTGTTGGGCTCCTGAAATCCCAGCCAGATGAGATAGGCCTGGAAGGCAACGTTCAAGGCTGCACTGTCCTTGATTAGCTGCCTGGTGGCTGTCAAGTTAGCTCTAAGATAGTGTTCCACCTGGCGGCTAAAGCAGTCGCTTCGGAGATGGTACTTCCAGGCGGTATCGCCATCCCAATTATCGCGCTCGAGCAGCCCCACCGACCAGTGGAGATCATCGAAAGCTGTGACCAACTGCTGGGCCAGCTTTACACCCAAAGTGGCATAGCGGAAGGGGTGGCCATAGTGATGGTTGTAGGCTGGCGGCTGGAGCAGGGCCAAACCCATGTCCAAGCGTCGCTGCACCGGCCGGAGGCGAACTCTCGCTTTAAAAGCCTCAACGGGATCGTGGGGTGTGAGCGGGAATTCCTCGAAGAGCTGGTTCATTCGCTGCGACTGAACCGCTTCCAAAAGCTGTCGCAGATTACCCCAATAGTTGGCACGCTCCAGTTGCAGCTTGAGAGCAGGAGGACGCTCGTAGCTTGGCAGTTGGAGCTTCAGATCTTGAAGCTTCCGCTGGGCCACCCGTCGACTGACATCCTCCAACCATTCCGCACTCAGACTTTTCCTCAAAGCCATCTGCAATATCTCAAAGAGCCTGTCCAGGTCTTTCCTGGTGTCGTCAGCGCCAAACTGCCGAGCATACAGCTCTCCCAAGGCACTGGGCATCAACTCCTTGACGCGCTCCAAGCACAGTCCTTTCCTCAACTGGGGTCGTTCGTCCATGGGAAAATTCAGCACTGATATCGCTCGGTACATTATGTAATTGGCCACCAAACTCATATTGTGAGCAGCGACAGTGCGCTTTAGCTGCCTATAGTACTCCGGCGCAGCCATGTAGACGGGCTTAAAGATCACTTGATCATAGCTGGCGGTCACATAGGATTCCAGGTTTAGATCAAACAGCTGGCCGAGCTCGGACAATGTCTTGCGGGTATAGTTTGCCCTATACAGCTGCTCCTCTGCATCCCAGGGATTCAAGGAGCCGCCAATCATGCTACCGCACAGCTCGTGCTCGAAGGTGAGGATGTCTGCGGCCAGGCGGGCGGATTCCTCTTGGCCCAAGGCTAGCCAGGTCGTCAGCTCACGGGCTACTCGACGCTCTAAAGGCGCATAAATTGAATCCCTTATGTCCGAGCGATTTTGGATGCACAGCTCCCTCGGAATCACAGTGCTGGGTTCGCTCAAGTAAAGGCTGTTCTCGAAGACACTTTCATAGTTATAGCCCACCCGGAGTCCGATGAGAATATCCATTCCGTAGCGGCGACGCAGTCCACCTAGAACTCTTAGCCAGTCGTAGTCGTGGTGGTGCACCGCCCACTGGGACCCGGGAACCGCAGGAAAGCCACCGTTCTGGCTGATAAACTCGCTGAGGAACTGCTGCTGCTGCGGGCTCTGCTCAGCCTGTGCCGTCAGGCAGGACTTGAAGAACTCCTTAGCCTGTCGCGCCAAGGGGCTGTCCTCTCGCACCACGCTCTCCTGGATGAGCAAGAGCAGCTCCCTGTCTATCTGCTGAGCATGCTGCTCCTGGGGTGTGGATGTCGATCGCCAATTGCCGCAGGCATAGGCATAGAAGTCCACACACGGATCGATGCTTTTGTTTACATAGCTGCGCATTTCCTGACCTTTGGTTCGTCTCACGGTTTTCTCCGTTTGGTAAATGCGCTGGAAAGCCGGTGCATCCTCCCCGGAAACCGGGGCACTCTGCTGGAGAAACGTCAGCCAGAATAGCCCCAACCACAGGAGCAGTCTCATCCAAGATGTGTCCGACATGCTGCCGGAGCTCGGTGAAGCCATCGACTGCCCTCCGCACACGCAGTGGCAATCTGGCTCTAGTTTTCGAGGCAGCTCACACGGAGAGAGAAACGGAGAGCCCGTTGATATGGCCGGGGTCAGTTGGGGTTATCGGCAGGAAAAGGCGTGGGGCAAGCATAGAGTGGGATGCGTTGTACTGATACCCTTGCAAACATTACATAGAATCTTGCTTGAGTCATACTTCATTGAAAAATTCTTACGCAATAGGTTCCTTGGGGCTACGCCTTCTGGGATGCTCTCTTAAACATATATTTAAGATCTAAGTGGTCAATGTAGAATAGAAAGATAGAGAGAGGAATTCTATTAATTTATATTTTTTTTTTTCGATATGACGTAATAAATGCCAATGCAAATTAATATTTCAAGGGTATATGGTAATAAAAGTATTCAAAATGCACTTCAATACTTTCTAGTAATCCTAATCCTCTGTTTCCTTTGAAAATACCAAGAAGAGCGCTGGCTTTTTGATAAATTAATAAATTGATAAATTAATAATAATAAGCTAAACGTGTCTTTACAATTTATATTTATTAATTTATAAATATTTTAGAGAAAGGGTTGGGATTAGTTTTAGAAGAGCTCATTATAAATTTACATCATCCTTTCTAAATGTATCCCAAGTAAACGTACATACCAAAGAATATTTTAAGAATATACCCAAAAATATCAACTAGGACTCAAAGCAATGAATGACAAGTGCAGTAAAATCTTTAATTGTAAAACTGGTGAAATACATAAAGTATGGAGAGTGGAGGGCATCGGACTCCTCTCAGTAGAGGGTGCACTTGAAGCGGGCGTTCAGCTTGTCCTCGCGGGAGCAACCGTAAACGTTGGCGAACTGCTGCGAGTTGGACAGCGCGGTGTTGATGCGCAGCTGCTCCGGCAGCTCGTCAAATCGTTCCACGGTCTTTGGGTAATCGGAGCAGTACAGCTGAGCGTAGCCCAGGTAGAACAACTGATTGTGGTTGCGTTCCAGCAGTGGAAGCTGCTCTCGCTGATAAATAGCCGGGGTTTCGGCCGCGTTCTTCAGCCACTGCTGGTAGGCGCGATAGGCGATGTCCAGAGCTCCATTGTCGGCCACCACACGACGCAGCAGGTCCTTGTCCTGCACCGGTTTCTCCTTGTACTGGACAAAGATGGCGTATTGCTCCTGGAAGCACTGCGAGCGTCGGGAGTACGAGCTTTCCGAGGTGCCGTCCCACCAATTGTTCTGGTAGCCGTAGGCATCGTATCGCCGGCCAACGCCATCGAATCCATGCAGCATCTGGCGAGCCAGGAGCACGCCCAGAGTGGCGTACTTCAGGGCATTCGGGTAGGCGGGGTCCCAGAAGAAACGGGCCTGCAGGAAGGTGATCGGCACCTGGATGCGATTCTTCTGCAGCTCGTAGTGCGGCAGCTTGTACACTTCGTCCTCGGCCACCGGCTCCTCCATCAGCTTGGCCAGTGAGCGCTTTGTCTGCCACTGGAGCACTTCGACCAGGTTTGGGTAGAAGCGATCCGCGTGCAGGTTGAGTCCGTGCACCTGACGGATCAGCTGGCTGTCGTCATGGGTGCGGAACTGCAGCTTCAGGGCCTCCAGCTTGCTGATGGCCTTCTGGCGCGTCTCCAGGGTGAGCCAGTGCAGCTTCTCGGAGGCCTGCAGGTCCTCTCGGAACACGCGTTTAATGTCCGACCAAGTGGACTGCAGCTCGTTGATCATCTGCATATGGTTGAAGTTTCGATGGAACAGGCTCTCCAGCTGCTGGGGGAAGAACCGCTGGGCCAGCTGGACGCACCAGATGTCCGGCTGCTGCGACTGCGGGACACGAGCACTGTCCAGGGCTTCCAGAGCCTTCCACATAGTGTAGTTGGCCAGCTGCAGCTTGTGCGTCGTCCGGATCACGTCCACCAAGTTGGAAAGATAGTCCTCCGGCGTCTCGTACAAGTCCATGTACAGGTTGTCGTTGAAGATCATCTGCAGGTAGCGAGTCACATCCACGTATTTGCCGTACGCGGCCTTCATTTCATTGGCCGTCCTCTGTCGAGTGGTTTGCTCCAGAGTAAGGGCGGGGTTGTGGGGCAGACCCTTGACCAGCTGCTGCTCGACATGCAGCACCTGTGACGCCACCTCCTCCCGCCAGCGGTTGGATTGGTCCGGGAAGTAGAGCTTCAGCTTATTTACAATCGAAAGCTCGTACATTTCCCGAGTCCCATCAAAGTGGTCGTCCAAGTAGTGGCGCCGCGCCATGGGAAACTTGGGAGCTCCAATCTTCAAACGGTGCATCTTCTCCTCCTTGTAGTCCAGAATAACCTCCAGGCCGATGAAGATGTCCACGCCCAGCTTGCGCTTTAGATTGGCCGCCACCGGCAGCCATTCGTACTCGTACTGGTACCAAGAGGGAACCCTAATCTCCGGCCAGCCTCCCCTGAAGTCCGCCACCTGGAACAGGGTTGTCAATGCGGATCGCGTGTCGTTCGCCTGCCGGCGGCACGAGCCAAAGAAGTTCTTCAGTTGGCGATCGGCGCTGTTTTCGGATCCCCGCGTGGCGCCCTTTAGCATGTCGGCACTCTTGCGGATATACAGCTCCTGGAGCTCCTCCAGGTAGTTGGTCCGCTGGTTGGAGACCCGGGCCGGGTGCAGGCGTGGCCAGTTGCCGCAGGCAAAGTTGTAGAAGTTCTCACACGGCTCCTCCTTGTCCTCGCCCATGTAGGCCTTGATGTGGGCCGCCTTGGCCAGGCGCAGGATGTCGATGGTGTAGTTGGTGGCCACAGGATTAAACACTGCGGCATCGGACAGGCCGATGGCGAGCAGTAGGACTCCCAGCAGGAGTCTCAGCGGTTGCTGTGCCATTACTATCAGGGATTTAGGGATTCAGCGCGATGTATGCTGTGCGGTTCGAGTGATTGCCGAAACGAAACTGAGCGAGAATCGAGAGATGCGTCGATTTTTGACTT
The DNA here is from genome assembly GCA_008042575.1 of Drosophila watanabei. Taxonomy (NCBI): domain Eukaryota; kingdom Metazoa; phylum Arthropoda; class Insecta; order Diptera; family Drosophilidae; genus Drosophila; species Drosophila watanabei. The sequence goes on from VNJS01000881.1 coordinate 73,085, forward strand.
GAACGGAGGCTTATCGTCATCGCCACCGCCACCGCTTGATTGGTTAATTAGTCCCATTAACCGCTGCAGTGTATTTGCTCAGCCTCTCAATTACGCGACTGACCTAAAATTCTAATTCCCGTGCTCATTTTCATCTCGCTCTCGCGCACTTGACCCTCAAGGTAGCCGCTCTCAGTTCCCACTCTTTCGCATATATGTATATGTAGTTAATGAGCAAATGACTTTTCCGGGCCCAAGGTTGGGGATCGCGCCTCCCACTCATCGTCATCCTGTAGCAGAACACTGTTTAATTATAATTTGTGTTTCTGCTTTTTCCTCTCTTAATTTGTTTATGCCTCCGCTCTAATTATTCCCCCCTGTTTTCCTATACTTACAGATTGAAACTTTCCTCAGGCTAGATTTCTAAAACATTTTTACCACGGAAATTGACCAGAAATTGCCAGCCAGCAATCATCAGCAACCAGACAACGGCCATCAAGGAAACTTCACACACGGTAAGAGATTGTCTTGTTCTATAAATTTGCCCACAGTTGCGGTCATATTTTGTACTTGAATAAATTGGATCTTTAAGATGTAACATTAAATGTAGAACCCTCTAATAATAATCGGTTTAAATCAGTAAAGTCCAGTATTGCCCGCAACTGCATTATAGTATATATTTAGCACATAAATTATTTCTGCACTCGTAAATAATATTGGTTCAGTGGCGTTTTAGGCACAAAGCCAAAACGGAGACAGAGCCATAACTTAGTTTCCTTCACGGCACTGTCATCTGACTGGAATCCATTAACTTTCCGCCACAAACTTGCTTTTCAAAGTTTTCGTTTATTGCTTGCTACGGGGAACCTGACACTTTTTGCCTGCACTGAGACAGTCAGTTCTAATAAATAATGCAGTATTTGCTACAGCTACTTCTTAGTCTCTAGGGAAATACTTGGTGAATATCCTCAACCGACGGTGGACTTGAGGGTTTGACCATTGAGACGGGGGCCTCCTTCGAGGGGCTCCAGGGTGAAGTTGTACTTGACGTGGTAGCCGCTGTTATCCGCCACATAGGTGGCCGTTTCCATGTACACATAGCTGATATTATTGGAGGGCAGGACCACTGCGGAGGTGCGTTTGCCAGTTACGATCAGTTCGGGTTCCGCGCGTGAATCCTCAGAGGCGTCCTTGAGCACACCCTTCTCCTCCCGCTCTCCGGAGGCCTCGCGAATGCTGTGTTTGGTTTTGAAAAGTCATTAAAATATATATATTCGAATCACACTCAACACTCACTGAAATTCATAGAGCACATTGGTGGCCGCACGGTTCCGGTGGATAAACAAAACAAGGAATACAATCACCCACAGGCACTGAAAATATTTCACAATTTGTTTGTTTACTCGATGGCTTTCCCAGGCACCTGCCAGGCGTGCCTGCAGCACTCACCTTAGTGGCTCTGATCATTCTAGTTCCAGTTGTTGCAAAGCACTGAATGAATGAAATCCCAGATGCGATTACGATACGTATTTATATGCCGTGTTCTTGCAATTGTATGAAGTGCAATATCCATTACTACGGAACAAGTTAGACCGGTCGGTAGCATTGCAACTGAGAGTTTCGATCGGGCGATTCCGCACTACTTATTCTTCGGACAGATCTCAAGAGAGAGGGAGAGATCTTTATGATAGCTCAGACTTTTCTGACAGGCTGTCTCAGCAAATGCCCCAAAACGGGTTTAATCCATTCGAGCCGTGACTGTTTCCATCGGTATTGGGCTTTATTATTGACTGGATTTAATAATTGCCCACCTCAACGATGCTGATTGACAGTAATTGCCCCCATCGGGCTGCTTATAGTCTTTGGGGGGGCTCTGTGTCATCAAAGCCTTGGGGGGAAATCCCTGGAAAATGCGGGAAATCTATGCGTTTTCAGGGTTATACCTAACTAGGGGTAGAGTCAATTCAGTACTTACCGTGCTCTACTTCTAATAAAATATGCTATTTCCAATAAATTGTTTACATTTTATTCATTTCTAGCCCAATATAGTGAGAATTTTCAAAAGTTGTGCTGACAATCGAGTGCCGATTCCTACGGGAAGAGGATCACAATCATTTGAAGGGTATTCCTGTCTACCGCCTGGACCTCTGTTGGTTTGCGTGGGGATTGTAGGTGCCAAAGTTGGTAAGGGAACAAAACTCCTGGTGCTAAAGTCTTCTTGATTATTTGTGGGTGCCTGGGTCGGAAGGGGAACAAAACTCCTGGTGCTAGAGTCTCCTCCTTGATTATTAGTGGGTGCCTGAGTCGGTAAGGGTACAAAGTCATTTCGCTGAGCCTCTCTGGCATTCCTAATCAAAGTCCTGCGCTCTGTGGGGTTGCACATATTGGGTAGTGCCGGTGGTAGAGGCTGCTCACTGCTGGCATCGGAGCTCCTGAAGGGATTTAAAAATCCCAAGTCTAGGCCAAAAGAGTTGGCAACGGCTAGCCAGCCCAGAAGCAGAAACAGAATCTGTATAAATAAGATATAGGATTGAAGTGGATTATTGTGATTTACAATCCCATCCGGTTTACTAGAACACTCACACTCGGTTGCATTCTTGCTGTGATACTGAAGCTTGAACTCGCTCTCGCAGTCCATTTTATATTGAACCCGGTTGCTAGTTATAAATTCATGAAGTTACCCATTCACATATAAAGTTAACTGTTAGTTGCCTACTGAAACATACTTATTGGCGTATTGCAAAATCAATTGCAGTTTAATATAAATTGTAATTGTTTGTTTAAAAAGTAAGTATTTTTAATACGGTTGCACTGAGTCGTGGTCCCAGTCCCTCGGGGTCCTCATCTTCAACTGTATCTTTATAGTCCTCATAATCTAATGGAATATCTGTTGAATCCTCTGTAAAAGCATTCAACGGAGAGATTTCCTTACGAACTTCAAAGAAAGCAGTTTTGTTGAAATTCGAATTAGTGTTGACAGACGATGTTTCTTCCGAAGAATTGACTTTGAAGTCATGAGCAGGAGAAATTTCTCTTAAAAGATTAATGAACGATGCCTCGGTTACAATCGTATTGTTGCCTAAATTAGCAAGCACTTTTTCATGAATGTCCTTATTAATGGGAAGATTTTCTGATCCCTGGATTCTTTTGGGTTGAGTTTTTATGATAGGTGTTGTCGATGTCATTGGTAAGCCATTTACTTGATCCGAGTGTCGTGTATCAGTAGTTTTTAAAGGCTTTCCATAGGTGCAATATATATACACAATAAGCAGAAGTATATTCTATATAATATGAAATAGGTTCAGTGAGTTCATGTCAAAGTTTTAAGTACTTACAATCGACCCCATTTTCACTTTGTTACTGATCGACATTCGCTCAGCAGCTGCCAGTTTTATATTGATTCCGATGCTAGTTACTAATTCATCCAATTTCCCACACAATATAGAGGTATTAAAAAAACGGGTTCAGGCTGTTAGAAGCACTTCGATGTGTACTTTGAGGCATTTAGATAAAATCAGAGCTAGTATTTTACAGTATCTCAAAGGTTATACTCGGAAATATTGCAACTTATGGCTCATTTTGAGTTAGCACTTTCAATAGGCTTGCACTGAGCAATATAATTGGTGTATCGCCATCACATTGTTTTCCAAAATAATAAGAGCAAAGCTCTGGTGTATTCTTATTATGTGTAGATCCTTCAGTTGATGATGTTGCCTTTGATGAATCTTGATCAGGGGATCTTTTTAGAACTTTTAAAAATGTAGAGGATGTTTCATTTATATTTCCTTGTTCAAATTGACTTCCATTTTTGTTTGTTATTTTCACATTTTCAGCGAGGGATTTGTTTATAGTAACTAGCACAAGGATTAGAATTATATTCTAAAGACAAAGGATAAGTTGTGATTATTCTAGAGTCAAGAGTAGAATTATTTTTAGGACTTACTATCGCTTGCATTTTCACTTTGATACTGTTACTAGAACTAGCATGCAGTAGGTTTTATATTAAATACAATTTAGTTTGTCAAATTAAACCGTTTACAAATAAATGAATAAAATAGCGTGTGAAAATATAACACCCAGACGCTTTAAAAACTGGTTTAGATAATTTAATAAAGTCTGGGATAAGTGTTACATGGAAGATAATTAAATGCGAGTGAAATTAGAGTTTCGTATTTGTTATTTATTGTATTTCATAAGACTTAACAATACTAATATATATTCTCTGGTTTTGATCAGTCATTATCGTGCAAGAATCTTCAGCAGAGCGGCACTAAGCCTTGGTCCAAAATCAATTGGTTTACAGTCCTCGTCCAAAATGTAATTACAATCGATGATGGTGGTTTGCTCTTCACTAGTTTTGACATTGTGAGTTTCCGAAGGATGTGTGGAAGGTGTTATTTGGTTATCCTGTGCTGGCTTTCGCTTGAGAATAGCCAGCAGCTTTTGGAGTCTAGCCTTTGATCTGTCATCCTCAGGCTCGGTGATGACATTGAAATGGATATCCTTTGGCCTGTGCTTCCATGTGTCTTTGAACCACTCTTTAATGTTATAAGTGTCCTTCTGGGAGACTACATCTTGCGTCGAGTTTGTTGTGTTTTGAATATCCGATTTCGCGCCACTCAGACTCAGCTTTAACAGTACAATAACACAGGCCAGGAGTGTGCACACTAGAAACTGTAATGGGAAAATGCTTTCTTAATATCCTCCTTGTGGATCGAGCCAAGTCATTGATACTTACAATCGCTTTCATGTTCAAGTTGATTCTGTTATGAAATTCCAATTGCAAGTGAGTTTTATATCGACGTGGCGCTGCTCGTTAGCAATGCATAAAATTACCCAGCCAGACAGTTTCCAGTTGGCAACGCTTACGGGTTTTATATAGTGGAAGTAATGTCTTAAACTGTTGTATGGGCGTAGCTTCAATTGGGAAAATCTATTTTAGTCTGAGACTAGGTTAATCTGTTCTATTTTTATGGCTTAATTTACGATTTTCTCTCAGGGGGTTATGGTTTTCAGCCTCCTTCAAATAATCCAGTTTGCAAAGTTGATTCATTCCCCTATATTTTCGAATAAATATGCATTTAATTGATGCATATTTCAGGTATGATTACAATGATAAGTGCGACCAACCTGACTTCTTGGTAATTGACGCCCTCGGATGGCACGCGTCGTGACTCATGAAAGTAGTGGCTATGACTAGTGGTTTAGCAATTACTCGTACTATGCAATTCAGTTGACCTAGACTGGCTCTAAGATAAACAAACAGCACGTTTTTTGTACTCTTACGAGGGGTATTGTAATATGAGCTAGCACTCTGTAACAAGATTTAACAAGGAAATATAAAACAGTCCAAATGATTCTTTAAAGAAAATTTTGTATATATATAATTGTTTTTCCAAGTTTTGATTTATAAATATTTCAATTATGGAGACTTTAACACTTTATTTTAAATACATTTATAATTATAAAAGAAGAAGCAAGAACCGATTCGTCCCTGAGTCCACCTCACAAGCAAATGTTGGTTAGTTAATTCTTTTGCGATTTCATCTTCTTTTAAAGCATAATTGCACTTAATTTGTTGTTTAAATTGTGCCTCTATTAGTCACTCTTTTTAATGCCATTCCGATTATGGTCTCTTTTTTACACATTATTATTTATTATGTTTCTGAATAATCTATTTATCTGGAACGCAACGCAGCATTGAGCCATTAACATTATTATATAAAGTTAAATTTAATTGGGGCTCATATAATTATATTGAATAATATCCTTGTTAAGGACACCCCAAAATATTAGCTCATCAATTTCTTTCTTTCTATTCTTTCTTGCCATTTTTTGTATTTCAATGGTACCGAGTTTATCAATTAAAAATCATTTACTACTAATAAAAATTATTGATTGTTCCACACTGGCTAATTGCAGGGTTCCTCGAACATATTACCACCCTTATGTAAAAAAAACTTGTTTTATTATTCCCATCGAACATTATCACCACATTTTGTGCTGTTCTGGTTGAAGCCAGTTGAAATTAGAAACGCAATAATATGCTTCATTTGAATATTTTGTAGGTCACCAAAGTTCCCTCATTTATAACAATGTGTTTTAACGACTATATTAATTTTTTTTTACTCGAAGGGCTTACCTTTTGAAGTGATCTAAGAAATGCTCCAAATCTTACTTATATGTGGGGATTTTTGAACGATACTGCTTCATCTTTATGCAATCCGTTTTGATAAATGGCCTTAATGGGAACTCCTTTCTCCGTATTACCGTATTTATTAGATAACTTCAATATCCCAGTATTATTGGAAAAAAATAAGTCGCACGAAGCTAATCGCCTATTCAAGTAATTGATGTATTCAGGAATTCTAAGGAACTCGCTGATCACCATAGACATTAGGTCAGTGTTACAAAACCAATATGTATTCCACGTGAGCAATTACCCTAAGATAAAATGATATAAAATTATCAGAAAAATCCCCTCGAAACTAGGGCAATAGTTTCAATAGCTTCATGTAATGCAATTAATAAAATACCGTACAACTGGGCTTAGCTATAAATTTGTTTATTATCGCAAATGCATAAATAGTACTTAAATAAACAATTATTTTTAGGGTGTTGTAACAACAGCTTAAAGTGTACAGGAACCGGGCTTGATATTACGAATGCCAAGCATCTTAAACTTAATTTCTTATGGGGTATTCAGACAGGTATTCTCGTAACTTATAGGACACTTAAGTTAGAATCTTCAGCAACTTGGCTGACAGATTATTGACTGGTTCCGTGTTTAATCCGTTGCCGGCATTGATATGGTTGGAAACGATCGAATAGTTAATCTCCAACGCGGCTGTTCCTTTAAACTGGCTGAAGGACTCCTTTCCGCGGGCGCTTACTCCTGTGTAAGTAGTTGCTCAGGTGGTGGACTGTATCCAAAGCTCAGGGGCTCGTGCTGTTCGCTGCTGACTGGTTGGTTAGGTGTTGTGTTTAGATGTTTCTTCGGCTGTCTCCTAATCGTAACTGTAAGACTACAGGGCCAAGCGCTTTGGCTTTTATACTGTTCTCGGCGAGCGTTGAACGTGGAGCGTGGAGCGGATGCATCGCCCATGGCACACGACCGGCACTCGTCGCTGCGTAGCTTGCGGAATTTTCCCATCTAACAGTTCACAGAAAAATCACCGAACTGTCGTCCAATTACGGCCCATAAAATTGACATTATATTTAGCCCTAAACGTCATCTGGTCTCAGTCCAGACATCGGGTATCGACACCGACCCAATTCACCGTGTAAGCGAACCGGCCTCCCATGAAATTAAAACCAGATGGGCGGGGCTGCTTCTGCTGCTGATTCACACCGATGTTTGCATATGTTTGAGGTGGGATTACATGAGAATTCTCTACATATTCGGGATTGATTCACACTCGGACTTTGGGCGCCATAAATATTTTTATGATTATTAATTTACTTCCGAAATTTGCACGCTCATCGTGAGTTGGGGAACCAAATGGCGGGCGAAACCTATGCCGAAATATTCCATTCATAGTTTGGGTAGCTTGTAAAGTGAAAATCACCTAAAATAATTACATAATTAATTAATATTTAACTAAAATACCTCCTAATATAAGACTCTTTAAAATTGTACCAACTTCAATGCCTATTTTAAAATATATTCGAAACATCTTTTGATTTCTGATTTTATGAATGATTTTTTCTCAGAGAACTCCCAATATACAAATTGTGCGAAAACTTATACTTGAACGTAAAACACTTGTGTTTGAAAATAATTTTCGAAAGGGGATATAAGAGTTGAAACTTTGAAGATCTTCATTTGCTTTTCCTTACGCATTTTAGTTATTACAATTGTTTGCTTAGTTTTTAGTGTCGCAAGATCAAACTTCAAAAGCCGAAAGACTTTTAAAACCAAATCAAAGTAAAGAAAAGATCACACTAAAAATGAAAGCAACGTAAATATTAAAATATTAATTTTAATTTCTGTTTGTGTTATGCGAAGCAAACTCACGTGTATCCCCTCTTCAAAATTATTTATTTTCAGACAGTGTAAAAGTGTTTTGCGCCTCTGCCCCCAAAATATAGCGAAAGCATATACTCTATAGGCCCAAACCAAATGCTCTAACCAAAGACCGCGCTCCCGACGAAACCCGGCGAACACCAAAGCAACCACGGTGTGGTCATTTCTGTACCGGTGCGCCGCTGCAGCTCCTGGTGCCGGCATGGGCGCCAACGTCTCGCAGCTGGAGCGGGAGATCGGCTCCGACCTGTTCCCGCCCAACGAGCACTACTTCGGGCTGGTGAACTTTGGGAACACCTGCTACAGCAACTCGGTGCTGCAGGCCCTGTACTTCTGCAAGCCCTTCCGCGACAAGGTGCTCGAGTACAAGGCCAAGAACAAGCGGCCCAAGGAGACGCTGCTCTCGTGCCTGGCGGACCTCTTCTACAGCATCGCCACCCAGAAGAAGAAGGTCGGCTCCATAGCGCCCAAGAAGTTCATCACGCGGCTGCGCAAGGAGAAGGAGGAGTTCGACAACTACATGCAGCAGGACGCCCACGAGTTTCTCAACTTCCTGATTAATCACATCAACGAGATTATCCTGGCGGAGCGGAACGCAGGTCCCGGCAACGGAAACACCAAGGCCAGCAGCAGCCACGGAGGAGCTCAATCCAGTGCCATGGCCAGCAGCATAGCCAGCAAGTCAAGCTCCACCTCAAACTCAAATTCCAATTCCAACTCAACGTCGAACTCCAACGGGAACAGCAGCAACTCCACGGGATCGCTGAATGCCACCACGAGTGTGCTTGATGCCAGTGGCAGCCTCACGGCCACCACAACGCCCGTTACCACTGGCAGCGGCGGCAATGGGACCAACGGGGCCAACTCGGAGCCCACCTGGGTGCACGAGATCTTCCAGGGCATACTCACATCGGAGACAAGGTGCCTCAACTGCGAGACGGTGAGCAGCAAGGACGAGAACTTCTTTGACCTGCAGGTGGACGTGGACCAGAACACCTCGATCACGCACTGCCTGCGTTGCTTCAGCAACACGGAGACCCTGTGCTCCGACAACAAGTTCAAGTGCGACAATTGCTGCAGCTACCAGGAGGCGCAGAAGCGGATGCGGGTGAAGAAGCTGCCCATGATCCTGGCCCTGCACCTGAAGCGCTTCAAGTACATGGAGCAGTTCAACAGGCATATTAAGGTTTCTCACAGGGTCGTCTTTCCGCTGGAACTGCGGCTCTTCAACACCTCGGACGATGCTGTGAATCCCGACAGGCTCTACGACCTCACCGCCGTGGTGATTCATTGCGGTTCGGGACCGAATCGGGGACACTACATAAGCATCGTGAAGAGCCACGGCCTGTGGCTGCTCTTCGACGACGACATGGTGGACAAGATCGAGGCTTCCACCATTGAGGACTTCTACGGCCTAACCTCAGACATTCACAAGTCCTCGGAGACGGGCTACATACTGTTCTATCAGTCGCGGGACTGTGCCTAGGCCGCTCGAAACCCAATCCCATTGTAGACTCCTCTTCGTAGGAGCTAAGTTGAAAGTGGTTAGTTTCCTGAACGAAAGATTGTTAGAGCTAAGCCAATATTTTATGTCGTTTACTATCTATCCAAGCCTATACTCTGCTGATTTTCAATAAAGATGATACATAATTCAGTCGCGCTTGCTCTAGGTCAGGGGAGCCTTGGTGGCTGTCAGGGCCGGGCTGGAAATTAAGCTCGGATTCGTAGATGCGGTTCACTCAACCCACTCACTCACCTGGGGGCTTGCCAATCGCGAGCCAGCGCGCACGTAAACAAATGTGCGATTTCCCGCACCAAAGCGGTTTCATTGTGGGCTCCCAAGCACTGGTAATTTACGAGTATTCATATGTGGACGACCGGTCGCCGCCGCTTAGATAACCGATTGCCGATCACTGGATTTCATCAGAAATCCCCTTGCCGAACGTCCGCAGGTCGCGAGCCGTCGAGGGATGGGGACTGAGGGACTACCCAGGAGGTCGCCGCTAATTGTCATCATCTGAACACTTCGGAGGTGCGAGATGCGAGTAGCGAGGCATCGTCGCACGCTTAGTCACTTCGCCACACAGCACGTGAGCCGTAAGAGATATTGGTCAATGGAATGCAAATCCCAGGCGACCTGTAGCATAAATCAAGCCAACTATTGCCTGGAGTTTTGAGATCGTTACTTAACCGATTATAACCGAAGTGACACATTGGTTGCAGTAGAATCCGGTTAGAACAATAAGGCATTATCGTAGGAAAACGAAATACTTTTGCCTCGCGCGTCGTGCGTGTCGTAATGGAATAATAGGCAATAAAGATTTAGTTACATTTTAAAGCATTAGACAAGATCGGGATTTTCTTAAATATTAATTACCTTTTTTAGTTAGGGAAATTTTAAAATAAGGCAATAATGTAAAGTATCTGAGGGCAAGCTGAGTAGTTAGTTAAGATTATATAAACAAAACTGCAGTTTTGTCGGAGAAATCCTTTAAGGACTTAAACTTTTATAATTTATATGTGTCTTGATATTGTTAAAGCTTTCAAAACACTTTATTTATTATTATTAAAGGTGGTTTCCTTATTATATAACCACAAAGTCTTTTCATCTTATAAGAAACTTCTGATAAATTACTGTTAGTAATACTTGAACCTTTTAATTTAAACAACCATACTTTTATATAACTATTTCTTGCCAAATTACCTTAAACTTTGATGCATTATACAAACATTTATTCATTCATAGATAATGCCAACAGCTTTCACATAAATAAATTTCCTTCCGAAGAGAGATGGAGAAAACCCATCTCGCCTGCCTGAAACTGACAGTTTTGATGGTTATGCAAGAGCAAAGACTTGGCTACTCACTCACAACGATGCAACGGAGATTCAATTTTGGTGTTTTTTAATTTGTGTAATTTTCAAGGCTCTTCACTGGCATGACGATGTCTCTTGGCCAGTTATCTATGCATTGGCAAATGACATCGTTAGGCAACGCCAATCCCACGGAGAGATGGCAGCGCGGCCTGAAAAACAGGTTCATACCAAAGTGCGCCTGAAGGCATATTTATGGGTTTTCTTAATGACGTATGTTAAGCGTGGTAAAAAGTGTATTTGACTTGGCTTTAATTGATCGGTTGTGGTTTACAGTTGCAACCAAATGGATGAGCCGCAACCTTTGATTTATTGCTTGTTAATGAATAGTTATTATCTATGGGTTATATTTTTTATATGAAAGATCAAGTGGAAGATCAAGGGGGCATTCTAATAAAAATATATATAAACATGATTATTTATGTGATTATAGTTGCAATCTTTAAAAAGCAATATCCGTTAATTGGGAAAATTTTGGTAAAATAAATTAAATTCAATTTATGACTATATTGAATCTGCTTTATAAGTGTGCTTTTTGTGACATTTGTCTGGCCTGTCATTGAAAATATTTAGCAATTTGTTCACGGACAAGCGTTAAACGTCATTGACGAGTGCCAGATGAAGCGTGGAGATCGTCGGGATCAAAGATCGGGGAATGTGGAGATAGTTGCACGCATTAGGTGACTGCGTAGGCTTGCTTTTTGTCGCCTGTCACTTTACTCCGTGGCGCGTGTTGCACTTGATCGATCGGTTTTATCTTATGGCGCGAGTAGACTATTCCGCATTTTATGGAGCGGCAATTACGCATGATTTCGACTTTCACTTTATGACAAGAAAAACCTCATTTGACGCAATTTCTTTGAGCATGTGAAAAATGTCTCCTATTTGCTGCGTGTCTGGCTTTTCGAGTTGTTTTCAAAACGAGCTAGGGATGGGTTTTGAACAGAAATATATCGGATCTACAGTAAAAACATATGCTATACTATTATTATATTATATAAACTGTTTTGCTGAATATTCTTCATAGAAAATTATTGATTTTAATTTAATTTTATTCACTTGTTCTCAATGACTTGACCATCAAAATCCGAAAGAATCTTGAAAAACCGATGATATTTCTTTGCCATCCCTAAACCGAATCAACACAAATGCCAGTTGACATTTGACATATTGCCGGGTGTCAAGGTCTGCGGGAGAAACATCTGAGGAATCAGCGGCAGCAGCAGGAACACATCGATGTGGCTGTCATGTGGCCATGTTGCAACATTTCCTCAGTCTCCGCCCATCAGTCTTTGGTTTCTGTGTTGGGTCGATTGTGAAATTGTCAATATGTTTTTATTCATCCCGCTGTTTTTTGTTGATGTTGTTGTTGTCAAACTAGGAAGCGATTCGCTGCTGTTTTGTGAAATCGAATCAGCTTTTGGGCGAAACCAAGCGAGAAATGTAAATTCGGTTCCCCCTCACTGGCTTTCTCACTTTGAAAGCCGAGCCTCTTTCGAGTCTGTTCTTCGGGGCTGAGTAAACAGAGAGGAGTCCTCCGTTCCCGACGATGCCCGGTCTTTAATTAGCTCACATTGCCACATGTGGCGTTCTGAAGCAGCAACATGAAGACGATGGCGACGATGACACCCTTTTCCCTTTTCCCTTTGTTCTTTCGCAGTGATCGCTGGAGATTTGTCATCGCGAAGCTGACATAATTACGGCCTGTTAAGAAATGAAATATCCCATTAAATATTCTACTATAATATTTGCCTCTCGTGCTGGCAAAATGATAAATGACCAGTGGCATTAGGCATTAGGCCATCTTTCAGGGGGAAGCTATCGAGAAACACGATACCTCCACGATTTTGTTTAATTTTATTAGAAATGTTGTTTGGGGTTCAAATTTATGAACTTACTATGTATAATGAAATACATATAAATATTTTTATACATCATTTTCTTGTGTTTTCAATTAATTATTTAGTTTATGCTAGTTGTTTTAAGCTAATTGTATTATTTATAACCTTTACAAATTCTGTAAAAATGCACATATAATGTTATCAGTTTGAAATTAGAACAGTTTTGTTTTCTTCATTCATTAAATCATTATATTAAATTATAATAACTACCTACAATTTAAATTAACAGTATGCTTTAATAATATATTTTATAATTATCTACAAGGGAAAGTTCAATGTCTTAGTAACTTGCATTGTCGCAAGCCATATAAGCCGCTTTCAGCAAGATATTCTTCTAGAGTAGTTATGGTAATTTTATTCTAATTAAATTAATCCGATTAATTTATTTTATTATGACAAGCGGAATACATAATCTGACTTATTATAGAGATTAATCCGTATACTTAACACGATTACATGCCGGGCTTTGTCTATTAATGTCAATTATAGGTTTTAGTAATATTTTAATGAATTTAACTTAGTTATAATTGCTATTTAACAGCTAACCCCTGAAATGACCGATAAATGCTTGAAATGCTTAAATTTGATGACAACCTAAGGGTATTTTCGCAAATTGTTCCTATTGCGTCTTGGTTTGTGCGCAGAATTTTTCGCGCAGCATGGGATGAGATGCGAATGATGACCTGGGCAGGGAGCAAAGTGCAGCTCCCGTTTTGGGGGGCAGCATACTACTTGTATATCTATGTGTACATATTTCTAGAGGAGAAGGATGGACCCACCGCAAGGAACCTGAAACCGCAGTTTGTTTACTTTGGCAACCTATTTCTGTGCAAGACCATTTTCGACGCACTCGTGCGGGAGGTCAAGCAATCTAGAAAACACTCACCCATTATCACAGGGTGGATTGGATTATTTCATGCTAATTTAGCGCGGCCACAATTGGATCAGCAGTTGGGGGCATGGCCCAGCCTGCAAGCAAATGGATTTGTCATACTTGACTGTGGAAATCAGTGGATGAGTCACGGCGGCGGGGGAAAAGCAGCTAAATTCAATTAGAATCTAGGCAGAGGCGGCGATCAATAAGGAAAGTGAATTCCGGACTCCACCTAAAAGTATGCCAGGAATTCCTGAATTGCTCCCGTTATCCGCTGAATTTTAATTACAATTCTCTCGCTCTCTCATTGCGATCGGGCTGCTGCTGCTGCTGTGTCTGGTATTTTAATTTATGGATTATGAGCACGACCTCCTCTTCCCCCCATTCCCATTGCCCTGCCCATTTCCCCCTTTCGTCGTCCACTCAAATGGCATCCGGGCGGGCATTTAAAGCCGACAATAATTAATTGAAAAATAAAAGTCAAAGCCTTCGGCAAGAGTTGAGGAGCTGAAAATATATGCGACAAGTCAGTATGTTTGTTTTTTGTTTGCTCTGGAGATGTATCTGTGAGATATACTGTTTCGCATTTACGTGTAAACAAGCCAATTGTTGTTCATTGAAAGTGATATTTTGTTTTTCTCCTTTTCGTTGTGCATTCCGTGCCTGTTTGTGGTTGATTGAATTAGCATGGACTAATACAAAACAGCTGATGGATGAATGGGGCTAGGGGTTACCATATACTACATTCATTTACAGGGTGTCTGCGACGGGCATGCCGATGATTATTTAATGTATGCAACTCATTCATGCCCTGCCATTGTCTCCGATTTGGGATTCCAAGGGGGGAAATTTATGTGCATTTATAATAGTTTTATTGGAAAAATGTAGTACGCTCGACTGACTCGATCGCCTGTTTGTAATTGTTAATGAGCACTTGTGCTCACTCTCAGCCCCCCCTCGAACCGAGATTCTCTGATATAGTTTTATGTTGTTGGTGTTTAGTTTCAAGTGCCCCGCTTCAAGGAAGGGGCACACAGACATCTGCCCTTGTTGCGGCACGTGCACAAACCTCCGCGTATCGGCGAACTCGATCTTCATCCTGCCGGAAGCCTCGTCTCTAGGTCCCTTCCAATATCCGTTTGCCACCCCCACGCAGAGCTGTTTATTTGGCCAGACAAAGTAGGCACTTGGTTTTCCACTTGAGCAGCTTTATTAGTTGAGGAGATAAATCAAAATTCTCAATTTTGATTTACTTCCCAGATGGCCGATGCTTATTTGTTTGAACTACGGCTGCGAGGGATACATGTATATAATACAAATGTTTAATTAAATATATTTCAATAAGTTTTTATAACTTTCACGGTTTGCTTATCAAGTAAAAACTTAGATTATACATTATTATAAATGATTGCAATTTAATTTACTTTCGTTTATTTATTTCTAATAAGTCTTTGTCACTATTTAAACTTAGATTTATTTATAAATATACCACATTATAAATGGACTAGTTAAGATAGGAGAAGATATGAAGTACATTTTTTTATTAATGTATTGTGGTGTGGCAGTAATCCCGCTTTCTTAGACGGACATTATTCCTATTTTATCATAAAACAGAAAACGAGGATTTAAAATCAATTTCAAGAACACCTAAAAATATACAATGAAATATTTTGATTTGGTATTATTTAATAATAAGCCTTGTCTGTATGTTAAACAACTTCTTACAACCATAATAGGTTGACTTACTTAAATAATACTTAAATACTTAAATTTTTTCTCCTTTGTCTTCATAAATCCCTGTGACTCCTTGTGTCCTGCATGAGTAATCGGCGTCCGTCTGGATGGAATCCAGCGGATTGCACTTGCCGCGCGACGCAGATGGCGCCCGTATCCGTGGCCGTCTCCGTTTTCGTATCCGAGAAGTTTGTCGCTGGCCGCTCTCGTTTTCACATTTTCCCTTTTTATCTCATATTTTGGGGTTAGCTAAGGCTCTCCGCCGCTGCACATTGTATAATGTTCCGTGCGAGACTTCGTGCGTTTTCGGGCGCTTTTCATTCTTCGCTACAGCGATACACCCCGAAGATACTCTGGGAGGCGCCCTCTCACACATACACTGATAACAAAAAATTAACTTATTGTGTAAATATTTTATGCATTCTCTATTAAAATCTTAAGACTTAATAAGACCGAAAATGTTACGAAATAAGTTTTATGGGGCTTCATTCAATAGAATCAAATTTATATACAAATCAAGTATACAAATGCAAATACAAATATCAAGTTTATATTCAAAATAACTTAAAGTAAGATTAAAATAAGATTACGTTACTTTCGCGACCAAATGGTAGCAATTTTATGAATAAAAGTCTTGACTTTTTCTATCAGTGTACACTCGCACACACACTCGGGACACTCGGTGGCAAGCAGGGAGCGACGTGGTCGCTTTGTAGCCGTCGCCTCGGTGCTGCTGCTGTTCGCTCGCGAACGAATATTTTCAGTTTCAGTCAGTCGTCTCCTTGGGCTGGTGCAACTGTGAAAATGTGCGGAGCGTGTCGCCTGTGAAAGCCTTAATAATTTCCCTATATAATTTCTTATTTTTCGTTTCGCATTTCGCCTGATTTGTTTACGCGTTCGTCTATCGTCCATCGTCTGCCGTCGCGTGAAAAACTCGTATATACTCTGTGTGACGCAGCAGCAGCAGCCAATCAAAGTGAAATCACCGAAAACAGCTTTAATTGTGCGTGGGCCCTGGCTCACTCAATTATCTAAAAGATACAAAGATACTCAAGTGCATCTGCCGAAGTGTGCGTGTGTGTGTGTGTGTGTTGTGTTTTGTCTGATACGAACAAAGGAACTTGAGAAAGTTCTCTTTGAATACGAATTCTATGGGATTATCTAATACGCCATCGTTTCGTGGTAAAGTAACGAACATTTATGAGTTTTCTGCAGTCGAGAATGAGATCACCTGTCGGCTGCATTAGTGGCTACCTTATCTTATCACGCGAAAATACTTAGCTATGCCAAAATAGTTTATTTATGCCAAATCGGAGCGTTTGACAGGCTGATAAGCTGCTACTGTCACCTGTCAGCGGCAGCTCTATACGTATACGTATCTGTAGCTGTATCTTTGTATCTCGGCATCTCAATCTGCAAATAGCTTTGACCTTTCGCCAAATCGAAATACTTCCGCATCGATAGGAACACACATGCGTTGGATGATTTCGTAATTACACTATCGCCACAGCGTAGAAACAAACACTGTATCTATTAAGCTGTGTGCAAACTGCCACTGCAATTTCAGCAGCATCTTGCGGATGCCTTTTTTCTGGGGCTCCGCTGGCTCATTTAATTGGCGGGCATGGAGTTTTTCCGCTGGCAATGTAGGCCAGCAAGTACGTTGAACTAAGCCAAAATGTGTTTCTATTCTCTAGAAAGAAAATAGGGCCTCCTTTTGGATGGAGGAAGGAGGTTGGAGTAAGGAGTTTAGAGTATGGCGTAGTTCTCCCCTTGAAAAGTTCATAATGTGATTGAACCTGTACGTGTACAGTGCACACCTTGCTGCATCTTGGCAAGACTGTACTGTTCTTTGGCATCTCATCTCACGCGCTGTTTATTTTTGCCAAAAGGTGCAAAGAGAAATCCAAATGAGTTGCGTGCAAAATCGAAACGCATCTGCAATTTTGTGCACAACTTGCCATTTTCACAGTGCGTTCGTCTTCGCTTTTCTTCTCGCCGCTTTTCTTCTTCTGTTTATGATTGCAAGAACTTCATGGCTGATGGCAAATACAAGGCAGCTGGAGCGTGGCCACGGACAAGTTGCCGCTGTTTATCGGGGGATGCCCAAATGCCGAACTGTATATGCTATATGCTATTTGCTATATGCTAAATGCTTCGATTCGAGAGCACTCCTCCATGTGGCAGAGTGTTGGTTCTTATTTTTGGCCAGCTGCCAGATGTGGTGGGAAGCCGTTTGGCATTTTCCCGAGCAGGTCCTTGGTGCGCCTGAGCACTCCTCGGTGGCACTCGACCCGCTCTGCTCTGACTTTCCCTTTCTCGATATTAGCCACACAGTCCTGAGGGTTTTTCTACGTTCTTTTTATATATATTTTTTTTTTGCAAGCATTGCGCATTAGCCTCCAGTGGGTGGCAGCCATTTTGTGCTCCTTTGTCTGAAAGTGTACACCATGTAAAACCCTTTACCTTAAATAGGAAATAAAGTTAAAAAACATTTAGAGCTTGTTATTACACGTTTTTACTTAATTTAAATACGAATATAATCTAAATAAGATTTGCAGATTTGCTTCAAGGAAAGATCCAATGCCATTTTCAACTTGTTTAAGCCCCGTTTTGAACGTTTAGTTCTTCAACGATTTTGTAATAATTTAAATTATTATGAGAAATGTTATCTGCAAATGTAATTCTCAACTTGTTATAGTACCAAACGAAAAGCATAAATCATAAATCTACTAACTAAAATAAAATCTTATACAAATTTCTTTTCCAAAATTAGGATCCAATTTGTTCACAAAATTTCTAAAGTTCACTTCTAAAACGATGTTTTGCTCTTCAGATTTTTTATAAAGTTAACTTTTAAAGGGTAGTTTTGCTTGTACGATTTTTTTGAGTGTACCCAAAACAAGTAACAAGTTTCGAGCAATCGTTGGGCGTGTCCAAGACAACTGCAAGCGCTATTATATGGTTGCATTTCTTCGACCGATAAATGTAAAAGCATTATCTCTTTCGCTGATGTCAGGCATCAAATATGCGAGATATACTAAATAATAATCTCATTATGCCACAAGCACCTGGCCGATTTAAGCTTTTTTCCTCGTTTTTTCTTTTTGGCAAGCTCATGTGCGCTCTAGATAGATTTCAATAGCAAACATTATGACACATGCCCGCTGTTGTTTGGCTGTCAAGTTAATAATGAACTTGGCTACGTTTTTCTTTCGGCCAGCGATTTAAATTTAGACACCTTCTAGCCATTTGGCCCGGTAATTTCGATCTGGTTCCAAGGCGAAAGTCCTGTTTAGGAAGGAGGGCCATTTCCGTTGGTTATTTGGGCCGCAAAGGGGCTCTGAGTTTAGCCGGAAATGTATGTGCATAAATTACACTCCTGACGGCCTAACGCTTTTGCTAACGAGCTCTGACTGGCGTTAACTGCTGGCCAAAAAGAATTGCATTTCGAGGTTGGCCCAAACCGCAGCGGCAGAAGGCTAGACCTCCGAAATTCGTGGCTGGATTCTCCTTGGAGAACTGCAGTAGCTTTGTTTATGTGCCATTGTTATTGTGTCTTGGGTTAATTTTAGGCATTTTTCGTAGAAACTCCGCGTTAAAGTTTTACCAAAAATCATAAAAGTCTCGCGGCCGACTGCAGAAAACTCGTAAATTATTTTTATATGCTTCTCGTATCAACATCAGACACAAAATTCAAAACTTTTTGTGGCTGTACAGTGTATGGCACACACGAACACACACTCACACACTCAGTTTTATATATATAACTTGTCGTATAGAGAGAGAAAACTTACGCATCGAGCAAAACAACATTTATAAATAGCGGAAAACTACGAAGAAATCAAAATGAAAAGTGCAGCGTAGAAAACAAATCGAAGCCAAGGAAATCCAAACAAAATGTGCAACCAATCAATGGAGTTGAACCCTTAAAAAAAAAACCTAAAAGAAAAAACCAAGAGCCCAAAAACTATAAATAAAGGAACGGCCAGAGCGGAGACACTCTCAGAACTTGGCAACATCGCAGCGTTGGTCCGCAGCAGATTGGCCAAAAATAACCAGGAACGGCAGCATCAGTCCGTGCAACTAGATGTTGTTGCTGCTGCTCGCCTTCATCATGCGATTCGTAGACATTTCCAAGCGCTGTGCCGCCTGCTCCAGGGCCGGCATCGATTGCCCGCACAACGGCAGCGACAACAACGCCAACAACAGCAACAGGGCCTGCTGGCAACATGTTGCCACTGCGACGACCAGTAACAGCAGCAGCACCAGCAGCGGCTGCGACAGCAATAGCTCCTCCAAGGAGAACTACTATGTGCCGCAGCACCATCTGCAACAGCAGCAACATCGCCAGCGGAACGGCAACATAGGTGTGACGCCGCAGCAACTCGAGCAAATACGCTTTTATCAGCGCATGCAGCAGCAGCAGTTGCAACTTTTGCAGCAGCAATTGATGCAGCGGCGGCGCCTGCAGCAACAGCTACGGGAACAGGGTGTGACACCAGCCACATCCAAAACAACAACAACAACAACGGCGGGTCTGACCTGCAATCAACAGTATTTGCGGCAGCAGCGCCTGCTGCAACAACAGCAACAGCAGCAGCAGCGATATGTGGACCACAACAGCAACAATGACAATGATTATTTGAACAACAACAACAATCTAAACAATTTGAACAACAATTTAAACAACAACAATTGGAACCACAACATTAACCAACAAAACAATGGCAATTTTGTCGGTCAAGGTGCGCTAAGTTGTTAAGTTTAAAATGTTAAAAATACTTAATTTAATGGTTTCCAAAACTGAAATCAATCCTTAATATGCCTAGTTTTTCCATACTATAAGACACATTCTATATGTTGACGACATTCTGAAGATGACCATGACTTATCATAAAATATAGCCAAGACAAGGCTGTATTCTTTCTAAAGCTAGTAAATATCTAAGTTCTCTAAAAAAAATATACTTAAGCATTTAACTTACTTTGGAGGTTCCCTAGAAGATTTCCCAGAAATATATATTTTTTTATTAACGTAAAAACAATAAATGAGTGATAAAAGTTATTGATTGAACAACTAATCATATTGTATCGATAAATACGTTTATAAGAAATAATTCAATAAACAGAGCAGGGCTTATAGTTTAATCTCATTTACAGAAAATAATGATCAATCAATCGCTTCATAAATCAATTATCAAATAAAGAAATTCGATGACAAATGCAATGACTGATTTTTTTTAAATTTTATTTAGGTAACGTCAACCCATTCGAATATTTAAAAATTATTTTAACTTATATAAACTTAGTCTTAGTGGCTTTAAATATTTGTCCCCGCCAAAAAGCATCGTCAGCATTGTTTCTTTTTCTCGGCTTTGCCTTGACGCAGCCTCTTGAGCTTTATCTCGAGACGGGCTTTTGTAATTTCAATTAACTTTAATTGAGCTCCAGAGAGGCCGGCAGCGTTGGCACTGGGCCTGGCCATTGCTCCGATGCCCAACCCAGTGCCACGACCACCCTCCCGGCACGAGAAGCTAAATGCATCCACAGCAACACACAAAATGCATTAAAACGATTTTATTTGTCTGTAATCTCGCGCTGGCCCAAATATGAAATGACTTTCCATTTCATATTTTTGTGTTTCTCGGGGAGTGGGAGGATGAAAGATAGCTGGAGATGCAGATGAAGAAGTGGGAGAAACATGTGCGGCAGCTTTGCCACTTGTCGTCTGTAGAAAAAGTTCCCTCTGTCATCGGGGCAGTGGAAAATCTTTTGGAAAATCTTTTGAAAAACATTTATAATCTCCTGCGTCTGCACTTGCTGGGAGGTTTGCCGGCCTCGCCTTTCCCCCTTCTAGGCTCGAACTTCTTTTGTTTATGCCTTTGGGGGCTCATTTTAAATTTAAATTCCGTCCCCGATTCGATGTGATGCGATATTGAGTTGCATAAGGAAGAAGGCAACCGGCAACTGCAATCGATGGCAATGCGGCATAACTAAGCGTTGAATTACCGCCCTGAGACATGCAATACCATCAAGTTTAACCTTTAATTGCCGCTGGCTGGCAGACAGGCGTTGCATGTGGCTCTGGGCCTGGAGCAAAAGTTGGGAAAATGTCACATTTTCCAATTGAACTTTTTAGTCGATGCCTGGCACGATCCTAGCCGATCCAAGGGTGTTGGCGTTGTCCCGTAAAAATCTCTCAAACGTATAAAAATAATTTTTACAACTTTTACGTTCTGACGTGGAAAAGGCACCCATATAGAGCAGCGAGCAGTGTCATTCTGATTTGCTAGACCAGGGCTGGGGTGTCGTAAAAATTAATTGAAACACGCCAGTCAACGACATTAGAATGGGCGCCTCCGTCAGGTTTTACGGCTCCGAAATGTGTGGCACGCTAATGTCCATTAGGGGGAGAGCCGCCCGCTGCAGAGTGCAAATGGAAATGGGGATAGAACATTAGCCGGAGTTAGTTTCGCTCCGATGCTGGCATCTTAATTGAGCCAAGTTCAGTGTCAACGCTGATTAGCCAATTAACATTGGAAGGGACGAGACTGGCAGGGATTATCGATAAGGTATTTTAATCAGTGAGCTAAGTCGTTAAGCCTGAAATAAGAATAGATTCGTTATCACATGATTAAACATGTGCAGGAGAACTTGGAATATAAGTAGACTTATTTCATTTTCCTTATTGAATAAAATGTTTTTCTTCCAGTTATCTAATGTTTAGTGTTCTCTTTTCATTTGCAGGAACCAAACTTCGACGTGGCATGACAGAATTCTCAACAAACAACGATCACAGCAAGCCGCATTTCACCGCATCTCACCAGAAACAGCTCCAGAACTCACCCATCCACCAGCAATCATTTGCCCTAACCAATCCCAGCTCTCATCCCCATCTGCTTCAGCGCTTGGCCCAACAGCAACAACAACATCAACATCATCATCATCATCAGCAACATAACCCACAGCAACGACCCCATCGGTTCCAGCAGTCCCTGCCCTTCAGCCAGTTACAACACAACAACGGCAACAACACGGCTGGCAAAATTCTGACCGAATCGGGATCGCTGCCACACACCCCGCTCAGCTACCGGAATCCCCTGAACAGTCCCAGCAACGGCCCCTTCGGCAACACGGCGCAGGCGACGGCGACGACGACGATCGGAAAGCGGTACCAGCAGCAACAGCTGACCGACCGCCTGCTGCAGCAGCAACACCTGCAGCAGTGCCAGCAGCAGCAACTGCAGTCGCTGGGCAGCGATGCGGAGGAGGACGCCGCCGGCGAGGAACTGAGCGAGGAGAGCCTCAAGCAGAATGTGGCCATTGTGCTGAGCAACTTGGATCGCTACAACAACGCGCTGCGCAGCATCATATTGAATGAGCAGGTGAGCAGCCTCATCAGTCCCAGCAGTCAGTCGGGCAGCCTCTTCCTCGGCGAAGAAACGGGCAGCCTGCTCTACTGCGACAACAACAGCAACGAGGAGGATCTGGTGGGTAATAGGAAGCTCCAGGGCAACAATAACTTTGTTCTGGGCAAGATGGCGGCCACACCAGAATCGGATTACAACAGCAATGCCACTACGCCAGGAGGTCGCAGCGAGCAGCAGCAGCAGCAAGTCGGGGTAGGTGATGCTAGGATGCTTTGTGGTGGTGGCGGGATGCGGGAAACTACTAATGGCGGTGGCGGTGGCGGTGGCGTCAACAATCTCAACTGCTCGCTGGCCTCGTCACACGACTTTACTCACGACAATTCCGATTACCAGTGGTTCCTGGACTACGGCTATCGAGATGGCTGTGGCGGGATGCAGCGCAGCGTTCTAAGCTCCCTCTCAGCCTCGTACAATGCCATGGGCGATCTCATCTACTACGAGGACTTGGCCAAGAACCTAGACGCCAATCTGGCCGAGGTCGACATGGAGAGTTTCCGGGCCGAGGACATACATTCCCTGCTCTCCCAGCTGCCTGCCTACTGCAAGAGCCTGGGCGGAGCCAACAGTCGCTTGCAGCAATCGCTGCTCCTCCAACAACAGCAACAACAACAGCAGCAGCAGCATCAGCTGCAGCAGCAACAGTTGCTGCACCACAGCAACATGATGCCGCACAACATGTCGCAGACGTCGACCACCTCCACCAACGAACTGATCGACAACTCCTTCTGCAAGTCGGAGCTGCTCTTCTCGCCGGTGCGGGAGTCGCACATCTCGGTGGACTCGCTGGACATGGACGCCTATCCGGACGATGGGGAGATCATACTCACCTGCAACAAGGACAACTACACCATAGCCTTCGAGGGCAGTGTGCTCTACTCGGATGACAGTTTCTACGGTGAGTATATGTGATATTTGCTGGGAAATAATATCTTAAATTTTTGCAAATCGGTTTTGCAGCGGAACCTAGTGACATTGCCGCCAGGAACAAACAGAACTGCATCAACTTGCATAGCAATCTGGACGATATTGTGAAGCGCAACAAGGCCCTGGAGGTATCCATGTCGCGATCGGCCCAGGCCTTCCAACCGCTCTGCCCCATGTCGCCCAAGGGACAGGCAGCCATAGCGGCGGCGGCCAAGTTACAACGGTAGGTTTAAAAACCCATTCCACATACACATGCCGCACAAGATTCGCACAAGAGCCTCAGGATTGGTTGCTATCAGGAAGAAGAGTTTTCTTAAAGAGAAGATAGATATAATTACATTTGATATTAGTTAAGTTAGCTGAAATAACCAAAAGTAATATAAAGTCTAATAGATGACAAAGATACAATTTCTTCAAGATAGAATGCAACTTATAAGAATTATCTAAGAGTTCATATGATGAGATAACCAAAAAAAAAGATGGATAGATTGTCCCGCTTCTGTCAGAGTAATGTCAGCATCACGCCAGGCGGATGCTGTGGATTCTGCCCCCTTCCTTGCAGTCCGCTCTCATTGCAGCCGCGTGGGGTCATTTCAATTGAATTCAATTTAGATCCATTTGCCTGCCTGCCTGCCGGCTGAGTATTAACGTATGGGGGGAATTTCAACATGGAACTGGGACTTTTCGCTGTATATTCCACGCCGGCATATGCCAACCTTCAAGGGCTTAACATTGCAGGCAGGAGAAGTGGGTCGGCTAGCGATCAGGCAAGTTAATCCCTAAAGATAACCAATTATGGGTTTAGCCCAACAAAACTCATTCACAAACCGATTAGCGAGGACGCAAGGAAACCCGAAATATTATGCAAATAAACCCGGCGCAGACGCCGGCAGGTAAGGGACCATGCTGGTAGCAACCAATCCGAAAACCCATATTGCTTCCTACCTAAGAAAAAAAATTGAAAAAACCTTCCGCCAACAAAATTGTAATCCCAAACGCTTGACGTGTCTCTTGTGGTAAAGACGCTCGTTATTCCTTGTTTCGCCCGCCCGCAGGTATCCCTCCGGGAACAACAACACAGAGACCATCACGATCACGCGGCACCTTCCCCAGTGCTCGGTGCGGAAGAGCAGCAGCCTGCCGAATCTACAGAGCGAGGAACCGATGGCCGGCAGTTGCTTGAAGGAGCAGCAGCACCAGCAGCCGGAGGAAAATGGCCAGCAGGCAGCGCCCCTGAATGTCTCCCAGGCGATTAGCACTTCCACCATGGAGTCGTGCAAGTCCAGATCTCGTAACCTGCTGCCCATGTGCCAGATGCCCATTTCCATCAGTGTGTCCGTTTCGGAGCGACTGCAGCATCAGGCAGACCAACAGATCATGCCCATCCAGCAGATCACACCCACATCCCAGCATCAGCAGTCGCAGCAGCAGCACCATTCGCACCACCATCGCCACAAGCACCGCTGCAGTTGCTCGCAAGAGAGCCAAAACTTGCACATCTCCGGCTCGGCCTCCTCGGGCAACTCCTCCAATCCGCCGGCCTTCAATCTAGTCAAGTTGTTCATCAAACAGAAGAGCACCAACAGCAGCGGCGGCCAGGAGGACTTGGCCGCCCAGGCGAGTGCCCACACCTGCATGGACGTCTCCTCCGGCTGCTGGCCCTCTAGCGATGCTGCGAGCTCGAGCAGCGGCTCCCTGGAGCAGCGCTTGCGCAAGAAGAGCATGAACGACTCGGGCAAGGGTTCGGCTGTGAGTCGCCACGACGAGGAGGAGCACTACACGGAACAGGAAACTCCGCGACGCCAGTTGAGAAACCGTTCGGAGACCGTGTTCTACGATGATGTGGCTACTTCCAGTTCCACGGGTTCGCTCACGGCCACCAACTCACCAGCGCATCGTCGCCGCAGTATGCCGCTGAGGAATCCCCAGCTCTACCAGCTGGCAGCCCAGGTTTCCACAGGCAGCCAGATGTCCTCTGAGGCGAGTTCGGAGCAGCTAACTCAGGTGCCAAGGCGCGCGGAGGCGGGATGCGGGCCCAGCACGCGTCCGCTGTCCTGTGCCTCCAGCTCCGAGATGATCACGCGCTCCATGCAGACCTCCTGCGGATCGCTGAGCACCACCAGGAGCAGCCTGAGCGAGCGTTACCGCTGTGTGCCGCCCTCGTTCCTCGAGAAGCTCAACAACCTGGGTGACGAGCGGCAGGCGCCTATTTATGTCATCTATCCGAACTACGCTCTGCCCGATCTGGGATTCGTAAAGACCAATGCCAGCACGGATGTGATCTTCTCGCCGTTCAACTACAAGATGACGCTGGACGGGGCGGCGGGCAGTGCCGGCAGCTCAGGATCTCTGAAGAAGCAGCAGCGCAGCAGCAGCCAGAGCGCGAGTGAGGATGAGATCCTCAAGACGCTGGATTACAAGCACGTCTCGGACTGGCAGTCGCTGGCCACCTTGCTGCCGACGGAGTATCGCCGGCGGTTGCAGCACATTCCAGAGGTGAAGCATCTGGTGCGGCAGTTGGACTCGGAGCTCTCACAGCGTCCGCTCTTCTGCATGTCGCCGCCCATTCGGCGCAACCGTTCGCACATCTGCGACTGCGCCAAGTACTTCCAGGGCCAGACCCAGATGGACGAGGCCTCCAGTTCGGGATCCAGTCAGCAGCCCAGCTCCGGCTATCGCGGCTCGTCCACGCTGCTCACCGACTCAGAGTTGGATACAGACCCGCTGAAGCAGATGTATGTGTACCAATACGACCAGCAGCGCATGGACTCGGGTGTGGAGACGAGTCCCGGCAATCAGCCGACTCAAACACCGCCACAGCCCATGCCCAGAAGCATTCTGCGCAAGGCCCATTCGGCACAGGCGCGCTCCAAGCGCAATTCCATGATCGAGGCGCAGCAAACGCAGAAGCTGACCAAGCTGGAGAAGCGTCGCAGCCTGCAGGAGCCACCGCACAACTACGCGCTGGGCTCCAATGACGAGCTGGCGGATGTCTTCGAGGAGGAGGAGCACAGCCCCCAGGCCCAGCCTGTGAAGCAGCGGCTGTCCCGCAAGGATCTCGATGCCAGGGCTCGCGCCGAGAACTTCCTGGCCTCGCTGCCGCGTTCCGAACTGAAGCACTACGCAGAGATTGCGGCCATCCTGGAGTCTTCCGGCGAGCAGGTGACCTACGATGCCGCCGCCCTCAAAAAGGAGGTTAGTCGGGTGCTCAGCCAGCAAAAGAAGGTCTCCTTCAACGACGAGGGTGCGGTTGCTGGCCTGCAGCCGCAGCATGCTCAGCGCTTCGCCACACCACCCAATTCGCCCAACATTTCCGTGGCGGCACTGCAGCGACGCGAAACGCTGGACGTAATGGAGCAGCGCAAGATCGAGAGTAATCGCTTCAAGCGTCTGCAGATCCAGTGGGAGTTGATGAGTAAGGACTCTAGCATGCTCAAGGAGCTGGCCTGCGAAGCGGCGACCAAAAGCGGCGGCTCTACGCCCACCTCGGCCAACTCGACGGGCTCCAATTCGGCGCCCAGGTCGAGGATTCCGCGCCCAGTGAGCTACCCAGCGGGCAGGTCAGTATTTATATACAATATATATATTATAAAATTTGAAAATATTTGGTTGCAACTGTTTTTCTTTACAAAATTTGATTTCTTTTCGTTTTTGGTGTAACCTGCGTGAAATTTTCATTTTGCATGATGTTGATTTTGTTATCGGGAACCCTTGAT
Organism: Drosophila watanabei; assembly: GCA_008042575.1. Classification (NCBI taxonomy): domain Eukaryota; kingdom Metazoa; phylum Arthropoda; class Insecta; order Diptera; family Drosophilidae; genus Drosophila; species Drosophila watanabei. The sequence continues at coordinate 100,545 of VNJS01000881.1, forward strand.
TAGGAGTACCACGCCCACCTCCACACGAACTGTTCCCGTCATGAGCACGCCCTCGCCGGCCCGTGCCGCTGCTACCACCCCCAAGACTGTCACTAAAAGCCACAACAAACCCGCTCTTGTCTCCTCCCCCCGCCCACACAGACTCACCAGCGCCCAGGAAGCAGCCAGTGGAGCCAAGGTCAGCACCCGATCGCCCAGCAGAATGATGCAGCCGAAGCGTTATAGTCTGGCCGGAGCGACCACACCCACATCCGCCACACCAGCGTCGGGAAGGGCGCGTACACCAACCAATCGAGTGGCGGTTACGGCGCCAAATACGCCCAAGCGCCAAGGTGTTGCCCAATCGCCAAGGTGAGAGGATTGAGTTTTTACAAGATTTGAACCCTGCAACTAATTTTTTACCATTATGTTTCTCTGTTTCAGACCCACCTCGCGAGTGCGTTGAGCGTCCACACGAGTCCAAGCGTCCAAGCGTCAACCCAATTAGTCAAAGGCAGACGACAGACGGCGATTAGCAGCAAACCCCGAAAAACCAACAAACAAACAGCATAGCATAGAGGAACATATTCAACCAACAAACAATGCAACATTGTAAAATTCTAGACTAAGGCTTTGTGTGCGGCTCGATTGCTTAGTTACCGTTGGCCCGGAAAGTGATATTAAGATGGGAGAGCAGGAATCAGGGAGCGAGAACTGATAGCGAGATGTGCTGGTATCCTTTGATTGATTTTGTTGTCCTGATTTGCAGTAGAGCAACCAAGTGCGAGAAGTAGCTAAATTTTCTCTTTTTTACCAAGTATACATAATGAAATCTAAACATATGCCAAGTACGCGTAAATTAAACAAATATTTTGATGTATATATACAGCATACGACATACCACATATAAATGCGTAGATGCTTTGCTACCCGAACCCCACAACAAACTGATACAAAAAGTGTATAAAATATTTTCTATATGCAAGATGGCATAGTATACAGTCAATACTCGAGCTAACATACTACACAGATTACTTAAAGCATACCAAGCAGGAAAAGCTAAGCAGATAAAGATACATGGGGCATACACCCAGATACAATAATTGAAGAGCTCAAGTGCGGATCCAATCGATATTAGGCAATGTCTAAGCCCCGGGTGCATTAGAATAAATACAATTTTTGTTGCTTTTTCCATGCTCTCTCGCTGATCTGGAAATGAATTTTCCACATACCTATGGCCTTTGATGCATCAGCAGCAGCAACTGGTGTTTACTGAATGCTTTGCAGTCTTTGATTTTTGATTTTTATTCTGTCGCAAGCTCAAGAAAATCCCCTATTCGTTGGGTTTATGTTCGCTTTTTTAGCTGGTGAGACTCTCTTCTTTTTATTTTTAACGAGCTTATGCTGTTGGGCCCGACGGCTCAAGGTGATTTCAAATTGTACGATATATATGTTAACAGCCTACACTTACTATTAATCCTACTCCCCTTCATTTGTAACTATTTAATGCCTATCAGTCCGTACGACTTAACTTTAACTGGCTATCCAACTGCTGGGAGACACATCATCTTATTTGTAACTCATAAGCCTAAGTCAAGCACTCTTTTCTATCCTTAATTGTATAGCTACACAACTATTGTATTATCTACGAGCGGAAGAAACACATATTATAGAGTTGCGGGAGAACTTGTATCACCAAATGGATATGCGGGAGTATATATTATGTATTAAACCGAAAACAAAACCAACAAAAAAATGTATAAAAATACAAAATCAATAAAAATATTAATAAACATGCAAAAAGTATTACAAAATAAACAATTGAAGTGGTTTTATTATAGAAAATCTTTAGGCATTCCATTTGAAATTTAACCAAATTAAGTGGTTTTACTGCATACAAAGATATAGTGGAAATATTATATTATTATCTTTTTCTGTTAAATAATAAAGAATAAGAAAAATATTAACCAACTTATCTTCAATAGTATAACATTGAAGATAAGTTGGTTAATATTTTTCTTATTCTTTATTGTTTAACAGAAAAAGAATGAACTTAACTAAACGCTAAGCTGGAGCGTTAAATTTTCATGTAAAATCGATGTCTGTTATACTGTAAATATCAAATATCAAAACCCAGTTGCTCTGAAACTGTTTTCATGCCCATGTGCTTAAAACTGTACTTTTTGTATAACAATCAGCTTATCTTGTAACAGTTGTCCTAAAACTGTGGTTAGATGTTTCAAAGAAAACTGTACAAGTTGTAAAACAATGTGGTTAGATGTTTTAATTGTTTTAGTTTTCATTTGTAAATTGTATACCCTTGCAAAGATTTTTTTTTTGTAATTTAACGCAATTTTTATGTAGAATGTAACTTTATCAGTTTTCGCAATATTTTCAAATATTTCCTTTTTGCATTATTTCTAAATTTCGGTCTTAACTTTATAAAAATTTGACGATTATAACAAATAGTCGCCAAAATAAAGATTGGGAAATTAATAGAAAAAAAAAATATTTTTACCATAATAAAACAAAAAGGCTTAATGTTTGTGCTATCCCAAATTAGTTTCTTGTAAATAGATTATTATTTTTTTTAAACAAAAAAAATATTAAGATACCAGCTAGCGATTACAATTTCGACCTTGTTTACAGTTCGCGTCGAAATTGGAAGTTTTTTTTAAAGTGACCAGCTAATGTAGAGGACATCGCCTTCCATTATTTCGGAGCGAGTTCTCCCGATGGCCTTTGGAAATCACTTCCTCCAAAACCGCCGGAACTATGGGGAAAAAAAACTTCTATTGGCTTCTTCTCGGGGAAAACCTAACGTTGAAAAACAGGCGCAGGTTTTGCGGAAAAGTGCGGGATATAGAGAGCTTCCTCAGTGAAAAGTGTTAGTGAATTCGTGTTAGCAAGTCCTAACTTATACATACCCAAGATCGGTGTTTTTTTTGGCTATTTCATTTCGTTTCCTTTTTTTTTATGGGTGTAAGTGCAATAAATGTATTGTAATGAAGAAAACAATGTATCATGCGATTTTATTTTCTTTGTGTTTTGTGTGCTTTTGACTACTACACCATTGGGGCCTGGAGTACAACCAATGTAAACGAGTGAGTGTATCATGACTATTTTCTTTTTTCTATTTTTGCCTACTATTTTTCTCTTGCCTTGGAAAGTAGAACCTAAGAGCGGGAAGAATTTGATCCACAATTGTGATGACTAATTTTTTAATTGGGAAAGCCATAAAACTGAAAGTACATATACGTATCTATTTTAACTACTTATTATCATTAGTATCCTTTAATTTAACATATAATAATATTATACGATTTTAAAATAACGTTTTGGGTCTAATCAAAATTCAATTATTATCTCACATGCAAAGTTTCCTTCAGATGGTTTTAAAACTGAGATATTAGTTTATATACAGTTGATGCTGGCTAAAATATAATACCCCACAAGGGTATAAAAAAGGGGCTTTGGGTTAAATATGCTTAGCGATCCTATTGTTGGCCTTTCATATGATTTTCCGATTTCTCCAAATTAAATCCTTTTAAATTCCCGAACGCTGCCAATTTAATTTGGCTGCTTAGCTTCTTGAGGGGAAGAGCTCGGCTCAAATCTAATGCCGAACCTAAAGCTAAATCCTTTAGCCCATTTAGGGGCTGGCAACATTATTAAAAGTAATTGTAATTACCGAGGCACATGTTGCGCTGCGAGTGTGTGCTCCTTGCGGGTGTGTACTCACACACACACATATGCAAGGGCTGGGTGCCTTTGCATACATTTACCTAATTAAATAAAATAATGAAAACGCAAAAGTTGCAAAAGGCGCGAAAGTACGGCTGGAAAAGTTACATAAGGAACACCCTTCGACTTCGACCCACCGAGAATGCCACACACAAAACGCAACTGTTCACACATTTGCCTTGAAATTGGAAAATAAAATTACGCAGAAATATTTTCAAATATTTATTATGGGCCCGTGCCTATGTATGTGGGTATGTGCCAGTGTGTTAGCTTGATAATTATCATTAGCCAAGAGGAAGTCCTGACGCTTTTGCAGCTGTGCGCTTTTGCACTGGTAAAAAGATTACAAAAACTTTAAATAGATGACAGGGATAATATAATATACATACTAAAACTAAGAAAATAATAAAAATATATAAAGAAAAAAAATACAAAATAATAATAAGTAATGCATTTAGTCCAAAGTTTCCATCTAATTCTTCTTCATAAAAAATGAGCTCCTTAAAAAAACATCCCCAACATTTATGTGTCATTTTATTTAATCAAATCATTACAAAACAGAATAAATAATATTCCCTTCCATTTCTTATTTAATTTAAAAATAATAAATATTTAAAGTGATCCTTTGTATTTATTTCCCATCACTTTATAAAAATTCTGTTAAAAAACTTCCAAAAAGAAGAATCACGAGTTAATCTGTTTAAAAAGCGATTTGATTTATTAAAAAATTCCCAAATATAACCAAATAAGAAAAACTTCCTGTGCTTTTCAGAATAAAATTATTCAAGAAAAATATTTTTTTCGTTGTGTCCTTTAAAAATTGTGCCATGGCAGAAGAAAAGCGATGCGGAAATACCAAGAAAAAAAGAGAGAAAATACATATGTATTGTTAAGCAAATATTTTCACTTTCCTTTGCCAGACTTTGCAGCTTCTTCGATTGAAATTTGTTGGCCATTAAGTTAGCTCGCTTTGGGCCGCGAGTGCTGCCAACAATTTGCATATGAAATTTGATTATTTCTCGCCTTTGTGCGTGGCTCAAAATGTAATTAAAAGTTTTTTGTTTAAACTGCGGAAACATAACTGTAACTCTCAAGAGCAACGCCACTGCCTGTTGTCAACGCTTTTGTTGTCGCTGTCCTGCGACGCTGTGTGTGCACACACAGGCCCCGTCCCTCAAAAAAGACACAAAAAACAAAAAAAAAAAAAGGGAACACGAAAAATAAGTCGGTCAAATAAATTTTGCTGTCAAGCGAAAAGCAAAAGTGCATAAAATATGCACATTGCACTGTGAATGAGGCCTACAGTATTTGCATTCACATATTTTTACTAAAATAATTACATGCACATGACCCACCACCACGAGCCACAGCAATAACAACAGCTACAAGAACAAGAGCAAGTTATGACTAAAGACATGCCTCGACAAGGGACACGAGATGGGCGGTCGCAGCATGAACTGTCCTTTTTTTGAGGCGCCCCACTCGACGGGGATATTGCGCTGGCGACATCGGGTTTATTTCAGACTCTTTGAAATCGAAAATTATGCTTTATGAAAGTTCAAATCCAATGGAAATCTTTGATATAAAATTGGAAATATTATTCGAAAAGCAAGGTAAGTAGTTCTTCTAATGTGTAACAAACTCTATTTATAAATATTACAAAGTATTATTAAGAAGAAACAAAATCTTAAGCACAGGATCCTGAATCTTAAAATTTCCAATTTATTATTTATAAATTTATCCTAATAAATGTTACATTATATAAGCCAGACTTATCAATGTCATTATTTGATTATAATAATATTATAGAAAACTAGTTGTAAAGTATTTTCTTATAAAATTTATTATTCTAAGGATTAATAAAAGTCAATTTATAGGAAACAGATCTTAAAGTGTTCTCTTTTTGAAGTTATAGAAATATTTTAATCAATTTATGTTTTGGAGCTTAAAAAAAAAACGATCTTATTTACATTTATGTGTGTCATTAAGAACGCCTCTTTTTGTTAAACTTACATTTTAAGGTTTTTGGAAAACACTTAATTAATTTTCTATTATTCTATTCTATTATTTAATTGTTAGTCTAGATAGACGGTAATTTTCTATTTAAAGTTTATAAATGATTATTATATAGAGGGTATTGAAAGTTTCAATCAATTCCTTTGCCTATTATTTGCTATCCTCTGTGGTTTTTGGCAGTACCAGGACACGCCATGCTGAATGCCAGAAGCGGGCAGCCAAACTTTGGTAGCGCCTTTGTCGCTGGCATTTGTTTGCCGCTCCTGCTGCTGGTGCTGGCAAGTGGCATCATTAGCCCGTAACCCGTAGTCTATCGTCGGGCGTCCGTAGTCTGTAGTTCGTAGTCCGCGGACACGCGATGCACGGGACGCCGGTTGGTAAACACACACCGAAGTTCCAAAATGAAGCAATAAAAGGCCATAAAACGAAATGCAATTGATATACAAAAGGGAAATTGTAGGCAACACGGCGCGATTGTGTTCTGTGTTGTGTTTTGTGTCAGAGTGCGACGGCGGAGGGCCGCCGGTGAATTCGCCGCAGGGGAATCCCTGGGAGTCTGGCGCATGCTCGACAGTTGGCACCCCAACGGCGGTGGGTGGTGCATTGCAAGGTGGAGTGGGTGGCTGTTTGGTTGGGCGGCTGGGAGCTGCTATTGCAACCGCAGCGAAATTGTCGACCGCGATTTGGCCGGCGGGCCTGACCTAGTTGAATGTGCTGGCAGGTCTGGCCATCGGTTGGAGCAATGCCACCCACTCCCCACCAGCGTTGTTGATGCCGTGCATCTCCTCCCCAGTCGCTCGTCGCCGTTTTGTTTGCTCGGCGGATATTTGATTTACAATTTTAATAAACCCAAACACATCGGGAATGGGCTGGGAGTATCCAATTTCCTGCCGTCTGGCAGATCGAAAGTAGTGCGATCGAGGCCTTAATTATTTCCATTTTCCATTCCATATATTTTGTATTTTAAAAATGCTCTCTATGTACGGTCTTCAATTGCATTTCCTGGCTACTTTTACTTCAGGTCCTGGACTTTTATCAATTTTCTTGGTCGTCTCTTTCAGTGCCTCGTGAAATTCTCACATGCACTCTGGCTCACTTTCACCCAGGTGCGAGTTGGCTAGTTCGTTGGCCGAGCACAAAATATGCAAACAATTTCCAATTAAAAATCAATTTTATGCTTCAACTGCGACTAAGTGCAAAATAGTTGTCGATATTCGTAAGAGTCGTCGTCTCCAGCAGGTTCATAAAATGCGCAAACATTAAACCAAAGTTTTCCGACCAAGCCGGCTATTATGGTCTCTTGGTCTCTCTCTCTCTCTTGCTGTGGCCACTTGCAAGTTGCAACCGCAAAAGTAGAGACAATTTATTGGAAAAATTAAGAAAAATACTCGAAATTGGTGCAGCTGTCAAAAGGCTTAACGCACGAAATTTACCATAAAGTTTTCAGCAAGCTTTCAACGGGACTTCGGAACGTGGAGAGTGGGTCCAAGTGGCGGTCAGGGTTAAGAGTAACGCCAGCTGTTGGCGGAAGCCATCTGACGAACTTGACATGCTGCCAAAGTTGAAGCGGAAAACCAGCAAGTGACTGCCAATGTTCCCACCGATGCGATGCGCCCAGGCAGCTCAGTCACACAGAGAGAAACAAGTGTTTCCTCACATTTTACTTATAGTAAAGTTGAATTTTTTAACAGTGAACTCAAAATAATCCAAAATATACAAATACTTAAAGGAAAGAAATACTATTATACACTTATACGCAGTACGCACTCTAAATTCACACAAAATGCTTTTAACATACTCAAAATACACCGAAAAAGAACCTAAAATAAAAGAAAAATGCGCCTAAAATAGATACAAAAAAATAATCTTCACAAAATTTGATATCACATTTTTTTAGAGCTAAAGATGCCATCAATATCATGTGACATAATTAAGTGGAGTTTTTATTTGATTCAATTTACTTTATTTAATTCTTGTATATATTTTCTTTTACTGTAGCCTTTTCCAAGCAAAAAAATAAAACTCAAAGGGGTCCAAGGGAGTCCAAAGGGGTGTAAAGGGTCTTCCGCTTCCACTTATCGCATAACAGGCATTCCGCGCGGCGTCAAGTTGCGTAATTGGCGAATTGATTGCCTATCCGGCAATTGAGAGAAAAGATATGTCAGGGGCGGCCTGGACAGGGCACCAGTCAGAGATCGCGCTTAGAAATTTTCATAAAAACTTTTTATGCCCGCCATTCTGTGTGGTGTGCCACAATTGTTGCCAATTTCCCGGACGCAGCCGACGTGTGGCGTGCGTTTGAGATTCCTGACTCCCCGGCTTCCGCAGGGCCAGCCGGGAGTGAGAAGCTCAAAGTTTCGGCAGTCAAGCAGCAGTGAGAGAGCGTGGCCACATATCCAATTACGTTTATAGATATTACGAAAATTGAGCGGGGGAAAAAAGAAAAGAAAATACGCACAATGTAGCCATAAAAAAGTGGTACGTCCGTACAAACCTTAACTAAAGCTGGCTGAAACTAGGGTCGGGCCGGCTTCCAGCTGGCTGGGTTAGGTGGCAGCTAAAGTGTTGCTAAGTGCACGGGCAGCGAAACATTTGAACTTTCTGTTAGCTCAAATTGTCAGGGGTCTTAAAAAGTTGCGACTAGCGACTAGCGACTAGGAGAGCGCCAGCCATTTGCCCGATCATCTTGCGTTTTAAGCGTGGCCAAACTTAAAGTCAAACTAAAACCCCTTGAACGACCGCTTTGCGGGACTGGACTCTGGCTACGCATCTTAAATATTTAATGCAGCAAAAATCAATTGCTAATTTATGCACTCAGGCAGTTAACGACGGAGTTGAATGCTTCATGGTAATGGCCATAAATAGCCACTCCCACCCCTTGTCCTTCCGCGCTGTCCTCCAGCCAATGTCCTCGACAGTCGTATACATTTTAAATTAGCTGCTCGTTTCCGAGAAGCACCAGCGCATACAGACCCATAAAGAAAGGCACCAGCAGCAGCAGCAGCACCGTCAGCAATAATCAGCTCAACTCCAACGGGGTGCTCCGCCCAGAAAGGAGTCATCGTCATCGGGTTCATTCAATTGCGGGACACGGAGCACTCGGTGCTCCGGAAGGGGGTCTCGGTGTCTTTAAAAGCCCCTGGGCTCCTATGACGTTTTGTGGGCGTTTTGGCTGTTAACCTGGCGCACAAAATGGCACTCAAACGAACTGTCGTCGTTATATAATTGAAAGTACAGAAAAAAATAACTTGAATAAATACGTAGCTAGAAGCAAAAAGCGGCTTTTGTTAGGCTTAAAGTCTGGGTACAAAATATAATTAATAATAGGGAAAAGTTCCTGTTTTTTATATTAAAAATTGATTGTGTAAGGTATTATTTGACTGGTATTTACCTTTCTTTTTTTACAGGACAAACATTCCTTTTATTACATTTAAAATTTTCAGTTAATATTTTTTATTTAACTAGTCTATTGTGATGAGATTCATGTTATTAATGTGTTGTACAATTATAATTGCTCTGTTTTATTTACTTACATGTTGTTTAAGTACTAACATAATTAAAATACATCACTGCTGGCTATTAAAGGATAGAATTTACCTGTTAATTATTAATTTGTTTGTAATTAAATATTTGTACACCGTTGGCTTTCCCTTTAAAGAATCTTTAAGTGACTCATAACTAACTACCACAATTTTTATTGATTTTGTGAACTGTACCTTTGCCTCAACCCTTTCCCCATGGCGTATACTTAACGCGAATTAAGTTCGGGTAACTGCGCCTTTACAGAGAGACCCCGAGGGCGGGGAAAAGAGGTTCGAGTGGAAAAATAGGAAGAGAGCCCCAAACTAAACGCGTTGCTTGTTCTACAAAATTAACTATTACATGTTAAGTACCATAATTTGTATATGCTGGCACATTAGGAGGCACACACATACCCAGGCACACACCCCCCTGGACATATCGTATGATTAAAAAGAAGCGAATGGAAAAAAATACGAACCTCGTTGCGTGTGTACATTCGCAGTTGTTAGCTGAGCCCGGTAACTCTGTCCCAGGAGCTGCTAGTTGACTTTTTAGTTGGCCCTTTTATGAGCGACTAACTAATTAAGATAAGTGTGTCTGATTTTCATATTAATGGCATACAAACGAACCCATTGTGGGGCGCTCTTATCTTAAATGTTTGGGGCCAAGCTAAAGCGTCAAATGTTGTGCTCACTCCCCGTTCCATCCGGAATCCTTGTGCGTTTTCAGATTTTTCAGGAACAGGAACAGGAGGAGGAGCTACACGAAAAAGCCAGCGGGAGGAGGGCAGTACAGTACAGGGGCCACTGCAGCGGACGTGGCTTACATGAGCATGTGTTTTTAAGCCTCGGTGGGCACAAAACAATTAATATTGTGCCCGCCCACAGCTAAGCACAAATCAGCCTCCTGTGAAATGTGAAACACAAAAGAGCGCGGTGGCAGCCAACGCAGCAACAACGGCAACCGGAAGCGGAAGCGCACAACTCTTTGCGCGAATTAATCACACAGCAACTACAGCCACAGCTACTACTACTACTACAACTGCCACTACCACTACAGAAGCGGCAACAGCAATGAGAACAAGAGCAGGAACAGCAAAATCAGCAGAGGAACGACATGGACACGCATATAAAATTCGCCCCGTTGGTCTTTCAGCTTATATTCGCTTACATGGCGCACGAATAAAGAGCTACGGTGGAGCCCTTCCGCCAATATTAGTTCACCACTTGACCCAACACAAACAGGAACAATGGAAATTAGCCTAGATATAACTTTACGATTCCCTGAAGCATTTAAGGATACTCAAGTTGAGTTTAAAATTAAACTTTGAAATGAGTTCTTATGGTAGAAAAGCAGTTTTAAGCCATTAATATTATTTTGGCCACTTCATAAATCAATGAGAATATAATACAAACAAGAATATTAATAAATACTCAAACCGCCAAATTGAAATTCATTTCCGCTTTCAATCGGCGAAAATGTTCAAATTATAATTTATTTGTCATTGAGCTTCTGTATAATATTATGAGACCTGGCAGTATATTGCGTATAAAATCAATCACTGAACCTTTAAAAAAGCTAAAGTATATATGAAAGAATATCTTAAGCAAATTCTAACTTAATTAAAAAAAATATATATTTACCTTTTTCTTTAGTTGAATAAAATTTGCATATTTTGTATTTTCTTATAAATAAGCAGTTGCCAATTTCTTAACTCGGCCCATTCAATTTCATTTCTCGAACCTAATCAAATCTAGAACAGTGCAATTCCCCTAAGAGGATCCTCACTGTGGCCCGGTTGGCTCGAGTGCGGTCACTAGCTCCTCCATGGCCGCCGTCTCAGCCCCGTCAAACGACAGTGCAGGGAGCTAATTAAATATGCGTGCCTTGCCTCAATGCCCCGGCCGCTCGGGGGATTGCGTGCCCGATGGCTCCGACCGCTGTTCCTGCTCCTGCTCCTGCTGCTGTCCCAGATCCTGCTCTGGCCCACCTTGGCCAGCTTTAATGTCCCCCCAGTTTATGGCGGGGTTACGCCCCCTCGGGCGTATCTCTGTGTGTGCGCCTATTTCGGGGGCATATTTGCTAATCATTTTACGTGCCGCCCCCTTCGCCGCATCCAGATCCGCGTCCTCGTCTGTACAGGGTTTATTGTTTTTTAAAACGTGGGCGTGGTCCGTCCGTCGGAGGAGGAGTGAATTTAACGAGCGGCAGCTGGGACAACGGTCCTTTGTAATGCAAATTAAATAAACATGATTTTTATATGATTTCGGTGTAGCTTGTCGTGCGGTGCGAATGCATTGTCCTTGAACCTGCCCGCTTGCCCGCCTGCCCACCATTCGTGCCAGTGTGTCGGTGTCAATTTTATGAGCCGTCAGTCATTTCGCATTTCGCCAAACTCGGAGCAACGCCTTCGAGTGTAATTTAATTGAATAATTAAAATTTTTATTGCCGCCGTGTGTGTTTCTGTATGTTTGCTGTTGTGTTCGTGAGCGGGGGCCGCGGGGGCGTTGGGGCGTGGGGCGTGTTGGAGGATATGCAAAGCGTGTCATTTTAATTTACGACCATGACGTTCAGCACAGCCAGATAATAAACACGCTCTCAATTAAGTATACGCCGGGGCGTACTCCTGCACATCCATCCAAAGTCATCTCGGCACGCAAGCCTGAAAGTTCGTGAGAGGCATTGTCAGAAATCTCTGGAATCATTTGGAAAAAGGTAGGACATTATCAAGACTATAATAGTTTAAAAAATATAGATTTAAATTGAAGTGAAAATAAAGGAAAACAAGTAAGAAAGCTACTGTCCAGTGTGACCAAAAGCTGTAAAAATAATATTAATTTTTCAAAAACATAATTTAAAGATGACAATTTAATACAAGAATACTGTATACTCCCCTGTCACAAAAGTAATTACTCAGCATAACTAAGGCAGTGTAAAATAAGATTAAACAAAGCCAAATAAAAGGGCTAATTTAATTTATTATTAAAATCATATTTCCTATTCAAAGTAAAAGAACACGAGGCAAGCATTTATCTTTAGTTGAGAAATTTTGCTGTAAATTGTGAAGAGTCAGGCTTTTGTGAGTGGCAAATTCTCGCATTTCATCGAAACTATCCAATTGCACTAACCCAACAACATTCCAGCTATTATTTGCCGGTTGACATAGCCAGGTCTGTGGTACCGAAAATGGGCCAGTTGACAGAATGTAAGTGTGTGCTTAGTTATGTTGGATCTTGTATTTAGGCACACGAATTCCAATAACCTTTGTTGCCGGCCCCCACGCCTGCCTCCGTGTCACACATGCAACACAGTTTCAATAAACAACAATAAAATTGTGCATAAATACAATGCAAATATGAGCCACGTTGCACAAGGATATTCGGCCGACAGGCGTATCCGCTTTTGCATCCAGAAAATGGCATTTCAAATGCATATTTTGTCTTTTTTTCTTTGTCGCACAAATAAAAAAGAATGAAAATACGGGCTTGCAAAATATTACACAACATTTGAAAGAGTTTTAAAACCGACTCGAAAGCAGAGCGCCCAGCACAGCAAAAATGCGAAACAGTTTTATTTATTTTATAGCCCGCTCAGCACCGTTTGTATTCGCATCCGTACATCCGTGCATCTGAGCTCGAATACCCGTGTACTGCATATGTATCTGCATCCGCATCTGTATCTCTGAATATGGATCTGCGCCTGCATCTGTGTTCCGTCTGTGTCATTTGTTTGAGCTCTGCCCGGGCCTGCCAAAAAAAAAGGAAGAAAAACACAAATGGAAAGCGAAAATATAGTATTTAAAAAGCGATTTCATGTTGTTGATATTTGTGCGAGCTGAAAGCTATCGATGATTGGTTCGCGGTAGTCCTTTAGTCCCTTAGAGAGCGGACTTAAATTTGGGCTTTGGCACAACGCTGATTGGAAGGGGAAAGAGGACAAAGTACCAGGTAATCGCATTGGCCTCCAACTAAGTTACATCATTTTTGCATTTGCGGGCAGCGAGCGAGAGAAATGGAATCATGTAATTGTAATTGAAATGAAGTAAGCGTGAATTTCGCTTAAAAAAATACCATCTAGCCATCCAGCATCCACCATGAAAAGTGACTGCCAGGGCAGCCGTGGCAGCGATAAGAGCCCCAGCTCCGAGCTCTGGGCAGCAGCAGCAGCAGCAGCAGCAGCAGCGAAATGTTTGTTTCCTTTCAAATCAGTACACTTCCTTTCGGCCTGGCCTTTCCACGCCGCTCCACAGAAAGTGCACGGGAGGCCGCGCGCGGCCAAGGAAAATAAATGAAAATCACTTGAAAATACTAACGAGCTGTTACGCTTGGCAAGAAAAATATAATCAGCAGCATCATGTCTGCAGGTGCACTTAAAAGGCGTTCACTTTTACCCCGCCACGCCCCATGGCTGGAGAGAGCCCAAAAACTAAAGAAAATACAGGGCACGCTCAATAAAATCCAGGGATTTCTTTATTACTATATCAAATGAAATATTATATATATTTTAAGTCAGCCAGCTTACCATTTTTTTTTTCTAGTTAATGTGGAGCGCCTGCAATACTTGGAAGAGTAATCATATCAAAAAAATGTTCACTGCAATAAATGGAGAATAAACTATTTGAATCTTTATTAATTTTAATAATATTCTGAGTTTACAAAATACAATTAATAAGTTAATAGCTTCAAAGTTCGCTTCGTGGAGAGTGCCCTGTTGGTTAGAAAAAAGTAAGAAAACTGAACAATGGGCATACAAAATAAAAAAGGAGTTGTCGAAACAATTAAAACTAACCTTTTTGGTAAAAAGGTGAAGGCGAGCCAAACACAATGGCAAATGGAAATGTTTAAAGTTGTAACGACGCCCGAAAGAAATGGAATCACAGCAATCAGCTTTTGTCCAGTCTTTCCCCGAAAAGCGGTTTAACCACTTTGCAGCAGCCGTCCGACTGGCAGCTTGAACCGAAAATCCACTCAAATCCACTCAAATCCACTGCCATCCACTGCACTCGACTGAAGGAGTGCAGGTCTAGGCTGTGCGGCGTTGCGCCGCGCCGCTCGTGAAGGCCGCCGTGGATCGTGATCGTGGCCAGATTATAATGAAGCTGCACTGCGACCGCAATGGAGGCGCGTGCCAAACAGGCAGACTCTAATTCCTTGTCGTTGTCATGGCAAAATGACTTTGAACTTTATTGTTTTTCCAAGTGTTGGCCGAGGAGCCGGTTTCCATGATTTGGTTATTACTCGTACATTTTCCTTTTCTGGGTTTTTTGTGCGATTTGAATTGATCGCGTAACTTAATTCATAAATGCGGCAAGAGAGCGAGAGAAATGGCAAATCGCAAATGGCAAAAATGGTAGGAGACAGGCAGTGGCTGAGGCAGAGGCTGGCAGCAGGTCAACAAATGGCAAACACTCACTTTTGGCCGACCGCCTTCTATCAACACAGCTGAAACTGAAGCTGGAGTTGGAGCTAGAGTTTGGTCTGGAGCTGGAGCTGATGCTGGCAGTTGAAGTTGAAGCTGCAAATTGTGTAAGAGGAAAAGACTTGGATCTGTCCTAGTCGGCGGCATATAAAAACGCTGTCCCGGGCACAACTCGGCCACACTCCCATCGCAGCAGTCGGGCCGCAGCAGTCAAGGTGTGAATCCCATCCCAGTCAGAGTTCGAAGTCAGCCACCAAGTCCAATGGCGAGTGTTAATTTGGTGAGTAAACTGGGGGGAGTGGATAGAATGTGCAGGATATTAAAAATGAATTATGCAAAAGGACTTGACATTCAGAATATTTCTATACCCATTGGATATAAGAGTATATTGTGTTTACTAGTAAGATGAATCTCAAGTCTCACAAGCCTTGAATTTATTTCAAAGGCAAAGAAATATCCTGATGCAGAGGCAATGATGCATTGCTTAGGAACAAGAGTAAACAGGGTATCTTAAGGGCTTCTCCATTCAAAGTCCTTTAAACGTCTCCAGTGTTTTGCATTTTAAACCGCTTTGCATTATTCCTTGCAGCAGATGCCGCTCATTGCAGCCGCCACCACCATCCTGACCATTGTCAGTGCGGCAACCTCGGCGGAGATGGCCAAGAACCCCCCTCCGTTGTATCACAATGTGGGGTCTTTGTTCGGTGGAAATCGATGGCAGCCCATGGATCAGCAAGCACTGCAGCAGGCGGCGGCACATCAGCAGCATCCGAATCATAGGTACGGCTCTGCGGGCGAACGGCGTGCTTTCAGCAGAAGCCATTCCGCGCAAGGATTATCCTCGGTGCTCAATGGCCTCACAAATCTCTCGGGCCTGGGTCACATTAGTAATGGCTACGGCTCCGTGGCACCCACCCACACGGAAGCCCTGGCCCTGGGATCCACAAAGCAGGAGATACCTATTTACGAGGAGAACAATGAAGAAGCCGCCGTGGCGGCCGTTGCAGCAGCTGGAGCCCATGATTTTGGATCGGGAAGTGGACAAGCTGGTAGAGGCCTGGATGACAATACGCAACACTCATCGATTTACAATTATCCCGATGCAGGAGGATTCCAGCCAGCCTACGGTGGAGCAGCAGCCTCTGCGTCAGGTGTTGAGCAGGGCTACGGATCCTGGTCAGCATCATCAGGCCCGGAGGAGCAGGCGGAACAACAGGCACCGCATCCGTATGCATACGATAAGATCTCGATGGGGAATTTCCTGCCGCCGTATGACCAGGGTCCTGGATACGACACTCAGCAGGGGCACCTCTACCACCATCAGCAGCAGCAGGCGCAGCTCCAGCAGCAGCAGGAGCAGCTCTTCCAGCATCAACTGCAGCAGCAGCAGCACCAACTACACCAACTGCAGCAGCAGCAGCAGCAGGAGCAGGAGCAGCACCCGTCCTCGTACTACAGCCAACACGACCCCTCCCCATCCGGTTCCGGCTCGACATCGGCCTTATCCGCCTCGAGCGGATCTGGCGGTGACGACTACGAAGAGCATCCCGATGCTGGCCAGGAGCAAAGCTCCAACTACTTGTCGGAGGCAAGTGGTCATGGCCAGGGGCACACTCACCACTCGCACCACGTGGACATAATTAACTATGTGCCGGTAAAGCACGTAAAGAAGCAGCATGTGCCGGTGGAGAAGGAGGTGAAGATTCCCGTCTCGCATGCGGTCATCATACCCGTTCGCAAGCCAGTGCCCATCCACATACCGATCACCAAGAACGTCCAGGTGGCCGTCGAAAAGGAGCTAAAGGTGCCCGTGGAGCGGCTGGTGCCCGTGCCCGTGGAGAAGCACATTCCGGTGCCGGTGGAGAAGCATGTTCCGTATCATGTGGTCAAGTATGTGCCCATCAAGGTGCCCAAGCCGTTTCCCGTGAAGGTGCCCGTTTTCAAGACGGTGCTGCACAAGGTCAAGAGCTGGTGGTAGGAACCAAGTAAGAATATATTCTCATATATATAAAGCCGCACAATTCGGCATCCCTTCTCAGCATCCTTATTTGCATCCAGCGCACGACGAGTATTTCGTTCTAATTATAAGCACATTACGCATACGCCCCATATGCCAAGCCAAAGCGAACATCGTTATGCAGTTCTGCACATTTCGTATTCCATTTTTAATGCGGAGTTTTAAAATTCATTTAATCCCCGTGATGTACAACATTTTTGTGACTCATTTAACATTACAACGATTTGCATTAAAATACAAACACGAACGGAAACCGAACTGGCAACAGAAAGAGAATCCCAAAAGAGCGGAAGAGGCACACACAGGCACATACGCACGCACACGTTGCAAGACCGAGGTTTTTAGCAGCGATTTCACGGTGCATTTGTCACGGACATAACCCCTTTCCCGTGTCCCATTTCCCTTTACCCATTTCTCCCCTCCCCTAGACTGCTCTCATTTATTTAATTTCACTTTAAGCGCACACAATGAAATTTGTGTTTAATGAAATGAAATTCATCTTCACAAAAGGCTCGCTCGCGCTCCACCGTTGTTCTCAGGCTGCCAAATGCCATTTCCAGACCATTACATCGCCAGTCCGGCCCCGCCGGTGGGCTGCACTGCCATTACCCGGAGCAGTTTCCCGAGATCCCAGAGCGAGTCGCCGGGCCTAATTAAATTAAGTGCACACCTACCTTTGTTGTCCCGCTACGCGCTGGCATGCCGCCCCGTGCTCGGCCACTGGCCTTCCCTCGCCGTCACTTTTGCAGTTCTCTCCTTTGATTTGCAGCCCGATTGAATTGGCCCAGAGACTCCACTCTCCGAACCATTTTTCTTACTTTCCTCTGTTGGCGGCAACCTCAAATAAAAAAGGGTAAAAAGTGCCTTGAAAGTATGCTGCATCAGATTTGTGTTCGGATTTTAAATGTGCACTGGGCAGAGGAGGTGACACTACATGCGGAAAGGGTAACATATCGTTTTCAGTAAATTTTCTCGCCAGCAATCCTTCTTGCCAGCACGCACAGCCTCTTTCCCCTGAGAGCGTACACTCTAAAAGAATCGAGTGAAACCATAAAATTAGTCTCTTTGAAGGGTAGCTTAAGCTAATTGTAGGAATAAATATTGTACTCCAATTTTGTAAAGATTTTAAAATATATAATAATAAAGTTGGGAGACTCTCAGTCTCTCATAAAATGTATTCATAACTTTCCCTTTTTTAATTAATTCCCCCCTTCTGAGGGGGATGCTTAAAAATATTTAAAAAACATATCTCAATCCAATTCATGTACTTTTTAATTATCAACACAAATTGTAGAATAATGTGTTTCATAAATATTTATAGTTTTCCTTTTCCGTACAATTTTCTATTTATTATTTTAAGTTTTTTTTTTATGAAAATCGATGACTACTTTTTCTGCGTGTCTGCCTGCTGACATGTATATCCTTTGTCCTGTGTGTGTCGCTCGACTGTTTGCCGTTCGTCGCGGATGCGGTTTCTCGGTCCTCACTTGTCAGTCACGCGGCCGTCTGTGACTTTTTCGCGCGACGCCTCCTGCCGCAGGACGCGGCGTCCTTCAACCCGTTTTGCCACTTGCGAGCTGCTGCTACTCTTGCTCCATTTACTGTGTATTTTTGATGTCTAAATTGCATTTTATTATGTCGCTCGTTCGGTGGCAAGGCACAAAAAGAAAAAAAGAAGAGTAAAAGGAGGAGCACCTTCTATGCCACATATGTTGGCGGAGAGTGTTCGTCGGCGGGTCTGTTCGGTCTTTGGCCGTCACATGTCGTTGTCGCTGGCTTTGTTGTTGCGGTTGTAAATTTTATTTATCATTTAACATTTTTTACGCTCTTTATGCCCCTCCAGTCGGGCGGTTAGTCAGGAAGAGGAAGCCGCTCCACCCAGCGACACACTTTAAGTGACTTTTGAAGTACTTTATTTTGCATACAAAATATTTGCCTTGCCTTGCCGTCATATGCATGCGTGCGTATACGTAATATTGCTGCCAACTCACTGTGCAAGTTGGACTGGCTTCCGTTTCATTCTTGTTGATGATTATGAGGCTGCTTTTTACTCTGCCTTTTACGCGCTTTTTATGTTGAATTAAACATTTAAAATGTTATTATGATTTTTATTAATACCAGTCTAACCGCAATACTGTTTTCACTTTGCGAGCGTAAAAAGGTATTTGGTATTTAATTAACTTTGCACTTTCTCGCCTCTTCAATGGCCGCCAGCATCTATGCATATGCATTATTAGTTTCTGCAGAGTTTGCCTTGTGGTGGACACACAAAATTAATTAATTGAAATTAGAGCCAGAAAGAGAATGCAAATGGCAGTGGGTCTGCACAGCCAATAGACATTCGACCGAAATGTGAATATGAGAATGTTTGTTTGTCGTCGCTGGCTTTTGTGTGCAGTTGACAGCAAAACCATTGGTCGGGTTAATATTATTGGCTACACATAAAATCAGTATTTCCAATTTGCTGCATTTGTATGCAAATGTTTAATTAATTACATTTTGATCGGTATCTCTGCTGCCGCCAGTTAAACAGCCCAAAAATATTATAGACAGTACTTGGGAGCGGCGCAAACTTTTGCTTCTGCAATGGGGTACGGATATGACCTCACATACCGCCACTTTCGGGGAGCAGTAAACAAAACAGTTGGTTTTAATAACGGCCAAGTGCATGTGTGCCATGTGGCTAAGAGAGAGAGAGAGAGAGGGAGTGGGAGAGCTGCCACTATGTTTGCACTTTTATTAAAAAACTTTTGCATAATGAAAGTTTCAAGCTCGCTCTCCAAATTGCAGATGCAATATACAACTCCCCTAAAGTTCGGTTCGGTTTAGCTATTTATATAAATATTTACGCACAAGTTTTGCCCAAAAATTATTTTTTGAAGTGTTTATGATGCCCAACTCCTTTGGCTTTGTCTCTTTCAAACTCACACTCCTCCTTGAATGGCATTCATTTCATTTACGGAACTTTTTATTGATTGCTCTCTTGCTTTGTGTTGCACTAAAAAAAATTAATTCAAAACAGTTATTTATTAAAATAAAAATTATTTTAGGTGACTATAAATTTATATATTTGTTCTAAATTTGAAAATTAAATCTTTAAGTAATAAATACTTGCATGCAAATATATTATTTTTAGTTTACTTATAAATTTTTTAATAAAAGCACATCGAAACTTTAAATACTTCATTATTCATTTCATGTATTTTACCCAATTATATTTAAGAAAGTAAATAAATTCTTTATAAAGCACAACAAAATCTTTACTTTGACTGTGAAATGTCTGCATATCGTTCGAAAAAGTTC
This sequence comes from Drosophila watanabei, assembly GCA_008042575.1. Lineage (NCBI taxonomy): Eukaryota > Metazoa > Arthropoda > Insecta > Diptera > Drosophilidae > Drosophila > Drosophila watanabei. Next base: position 120,544 of record VNJS01000881.1, read on the forward strand.
TATATAAAATATGGTGAAACGTATCTAAAAAATATCGCACATTTTGAAATTTATATGTTTTAAATAAAAATAATATACCCGAAAATTGTTGTTGAATTTATTTCTCTCGTTTTTCGATTATATTGCTTTGAAATATCGATTTAAAGCAATTATATCGCAATGTTAAATTATTTCTTTATAGACTTTTGCATAAACAAGAAAGGAAGCTAACTTCGGCACGCCGAAGTTGGTATACCCTTGCAGATTCCAATTGTATAAATTATAATCTATCCCAATATAATATAATATGAATTACTTTCATATTCATACAATTTTTACAGTTTTACATTATTTTACATTTTTACATGTTAAGTAAAATGTAATTTACCTTCACATATAGCGATCGTTTGTATGGCAGCTATATGATATAGTCGTCCGATTCTTATGAAATTTACAACAAAATTCTGAAAAAATATTAAATACTAGTATCTTGAAGTAGAAGAAATTATGTTGAAAACTGACAAAGCTAAAATTTTTTTTCTAAAAATTTCTCGGCCGTTTCTATGGCAGCTATATGATATAGTAGTCCGATTTTTATAAAATTAAATCTAAAAATCGGGAATAATATAAAAAGCTCATAGCCGAGATCTAATCAAGATATATTAAAAACCAGTGAAGTTATAATTTTTTTTCAACAAATTTACGGATCGGTTGTATGGCAGCTATATGATATAGTTGACCGATCCGGCTCGTTCCGACTTATGTACGAGTGAGAGTATATAGAAGACTATCTACAAAGTTTCATTCAAATAGCTTCAAAACTGAG